>JAREIK010004631.1:0-12065 GCA_029783825.1 Sapria himalayana | reverse complement strand
TAAGACAGATTCGCCTCGCTTCGTTTCATGACAGTTGGCTCTGGAATGGTATGCCATCTTGCTGCTTTGGCATTGGCAGGCATAAGGTAGGTCTTTCTTAGAGGGCTGTTCTCTTTGCTCTGCTGTGGTGTTTGGTTGCGACGCGCCCGGAACTAATGTCGGGATCGTTTTTGGTACCGGCATGCAAAGGTTCGAATCCTTTTACTCCAGATTATGACACCCGATCGGATCTGTCAAGAACGAGCTGACGACTACAGGGGAAGCGGTGCAGTCCCTGAGCCCAGCTTGTAGCAAGCCATGTGCCTTGAACCCACTTTGCTAAGAGAAGATAGAGGAAGACAACGGCAGAAAGCAAGCAATCCTTCCAACCAGCCAACCCGAATAGTCCGATTTTTCCTCCACGGCGATAAGGGCTAAAAGATCTACAACTTGAATTCCTGTTTCCAAAATAAATAGAGAATTTTGTATCTAACTGTATAAAGGCGGGCGCAGATCTATGAATAGGAGATGTTGTGCGAGTATCTACAGGACCTAAATTAAATTATCAACAGGCTCTCCAAGCATTTAAATTCGTCCGAGAGTCGCTCCACCGACTGGAACACTTAGAGGCCGTGGCAATCACTTCCATTCCTCTCATTATACCATCTGTAGCACTCATAGCTACAGCTCTAACTCCATTATTTCCTAATAATTGCTGTACCTCACAAGTCACATTCATTTGTTGACCGACAGTATCTCGACCCTTAACTACCGGAGCGTTGTAAATTTAGGCATCTTGCCCGGGGAAAAGCTACATCCAGTACCGGACCAATGATTTGAGCGAGACGCCCCAGGTTTTTTTTTCAAGCGTGGAAACCCTAGCAATAAGGATGCAGGGTGGTCGAAGATCAGGGGAATATGAATTGAATGAACTCTTCCTACTTGAAGCTAGAAATGCGATTCGATCTCTTTCACGCTAAGTTTGCTTTCTTAATCTAGATTGGTTGGTGCATTGATTGTCAGTTAGCTGGGTAATCCTGAAAGACAGGAAGATGCGGATAAAACAATAGACTGATAGAAAGACCAGACGGATCTACCCGCTGACGAGTCGACTCCCACCAGCCTGTCTCTTCTACCCTTACTATTTGATTGATAGGCCCGCCTTATGAACTGGCTTTTCTACCTGACCCGTGATCCTTATGCAACTCTCTCTGAATAGAGTTTAGTTTCCGGAGTAAAGAAAGAGTAACCTCTTCTTTGCTTTGAGCAAGGCCTATCTCCAAATGCCTCCTACTTCTTCGGATTAGAGGGAGCGCGCTTCAAGTGTAAACTCAAGCTGCGAGAGATCGCTGCAGTCTTCGAATCAGCAAATTGATCTATACGCGGACGGAAAAGGGATCGACGCTCTTCCCCTTAATCAGCAACCCTATTAAAGTATAAGCACTCTATAATAGAATAAAGGGGCAACGCTAAAGCCCTGACGCCTTGTTCTTTGAGACCTACACTTTAAGCCTCCACTTGCTGCCTACGCTTGCTAGTTTCCTACCGTACTAGCTCCCTATTCGTCTACCGGTCTCGCCAGCCGTAGCCTTCCTCTGACTAAGCCCCGCTTGCTCCGTAGTGGCGCTGATTAAGGCATTTCCTACGTAGGAATAAGCACTATTTGTCTTGTCGCTTTTTTGTTAGCTGGGTTTTCTTGAATTGTTTCTAGTTTGGCCTAGATATATATATAAGTCGAATATCACTTCTTATTAAAGAGTAAGGAATGGTGGCGTTATCACTTGTTCAAGAGCGAGATAATTAGAGCATGCAGCTGATAATGGAGACAGAGATATAAAAAGTGTGCAGTGAGGGTGCTCGTAGATCTTAGTGGTCTACGATCAGTAGGTAGCCAGTCTTTACTTAACTCGGCCCAGCAAACGAAGGCCACTTTCGAAGGGGCGCTAGCGCGCACTTCCATTTTCTCGCTTCCCTACGGAACAGAATGAAAGGGCTGGGCTTATGATTTAACACAAAAAGAATAAAATGAATAAGATTGAATTGATCTTTGACCTTGCCGTCAAGAACTGCTGTTCAGGTTTAGGAAGAATCATGTCTTTTATTAAGTTAAAGTGTGAAAGCCGAAACTGAATAGGAACGCTAAAGCCCTCTTTCTCGGAGCACAGGATTCAAAGAGGGTCTGACAAGAAAAGGGGGTAGTGTTCGGGTTATGTATAATGACGATTCGCAAAGTGCAGGTTTGCATCCGATGCCTACAAGACAAGGGCTTGCCCAAGTAATCACGTAAAAGGAGGGGCGCCGCGCCTCTTTATACTGAATCCTGCCAAGGACCGAGAATCCCCTGTCTCAGAATCACAGCACCAGTGGCTCCATTCCGTATAGCGAACAATCCGGGACATATCACCCTAGAGCTTAATATACTGTCCGTGCCAAATAAAGACCAAAGTGGGACTCTTCCTCAACGTGATAGTAGAAACAACTAGGCGTAGCTTTGACAATTCTTGTTTGGTGCCCGCAATGGCGCAACCGCATCTGCAAGTAGAATCTCGATACATGAACTGCGCTTAACACTCGACAAATCCTAAATGCACACATTTTGACTTGATCCATCAAAGTGGCAAACGCATATAAAAAAAGAAAAACCAGAGGAGCGGAGACTCATTCAGGCAAGTCACTTCACTTCGTCATACGGACCGACGACCCGACCCTCAACTATTGCCCTTCATCTTGAACTCGAACCCCGCAACGCAAGATCAATTCCATTGCACTTTCAAATAAAAAAAGTAAAGGTAAGGAAGATTCACTGAACAAAGACCAACTCGACCAAAGAAACTACGATCCAGGTTTGCAATCTGTTTATCGCATTAAAAAATCCCGAAGGCGGCTCGATAACGTATCTTTCCAGCCGGTTAGACGAGGAGGGAAAGCGCGAATACCTCTTTCCTCTCACTATTACATAGACTTCCCGGCAAAGCACGGAGAAAGAGTGACCGACCACAGGTACCAACACTACTAGACGGCACTGACAACTCAAAATCATAATGGCGCTCGCCTATTCCTCTCTCGGATCTACGACCACCCTCCAAGGAAGGGGTTATAGTTATCAATATTTCCGGTTAGTAGGGATGGAGCTATACGCAAGCCAATGCCAAGCGCTATTCGAAACCTTCTCTTTAAAAGTGCGGACGCAATCAGTGATGGCGCAGAGGACCAAACGCTTCCGCGAGTTACTGGTGAAAGGCAAGCAACGCAAGGTGGATTGATGCTCTGTAGGCCGCACCGACCGCATGACGGCAATTGACTTTTTATGTTATGTTCAAAAAGAGCACTGGCCACCCTAACCGAGCCATGATAGCCAACGTACCACACACGTAGACCAAAGTCTCGATCACAGGAAAGGTCAACTAGACCGGAGCTCGATCCACACACGGCATGAACCTCTGGGGTATAAAAGGCAAAGGGCAGTTGAACCGGAGACGCGCCTTTTCCGCAATTAGCACTCTCGCATTCTGCTTTTTTTCTCACCATAGCTCGGTCCCTTTTCAAAGAAGAGCCCTGCCTTTTGGCCCCTGGAAAAAAACGACAAATGAGAAGGATGCTTATCAAAAGTGTCATACGACAGGAGTGGCGATATTGGGACGATAGCCTCTTTGGAGAAAGATAGAATCGTGTTTAAATAATTAAAAAGATACTTTTTTACTTTTTTGTTTAAACTAAGAAACATTCTTGAAAACTACCCTATAGTACTACCCCTCTCTACGACCACTTCTGATCTTCGATCAGCCTGATCTACGACCAACCTTTTCTCAATAATAAAAAACTTGGTCATGACCCTTGGCATGGCATAGTTCAGATGAACGACGAAGAAAATCATCATTACCTGCACCTCTTACATTCCACAGTAGCATCTTCATATAAATCCAAATATGTGGAAACACGGGAGGCCCTTCGAGGACTGAATTCCGTCGACGATTCCGTCTGAGCCCTGAGCCAGCTGGCAGCATTATCTCTTTCTCCCAAGGTGGAAAACCCACTGACGCATTCAACATCCGGTGATTGAGTCTCTCCGACCAAATAGAGTGGATCCAACATATTAGTTCGTACGCTCGCCGATCCGGAATAACCAGGGCCGGGTGGAACGTTGGTGGGGCCATACCAAACCGCCTCACTGCGAAGGTAGAAGACCCTAGCGGGAGGTCCGGTATCAGAAAGGGCGGCATGAGCCAGCATGGGAACGGCGGGCGGCTCTAAGGGGTTGTTGAGAAAATTGTTAATTAATATTAAGCGAGGCCTATTGCAGGCAGAACTTTCATTGAATTTACTTTGTTTTTAGAAGGAGAGATAGATGGAATGGAGAAGAAGAAACTGGAAGAACAGAAAGATGAGGTTAGGGAGACTGCTTGGATATGCTACCTGCATCCACCTCCTGTGGGTTTTCATCCAAGTTGTCTTCATCAACTACCATCTGCTCAGCTCTATCGACTATGTCAATGCCAGCTGTCAGCTGTATGGTCCATATTCTTATTATGACTATCAGTCTGCATATGGTCGCCTCATTCTCCAAATTCGTGGGCTCAACTTAAAACTTCCAAGACAGAAAAGCGGGAGGGATCGAACTAGCCTGGTTCACCAGACGACTTGGGGAAGGAACATTCGTTACTAGCTGGCCCACTCCCATTATCTTTCATCTGCGATCTTGGCTTGGGTTGCTCCGACCCGACCCTTGCTCCTTCAAGGGCTTTTTTTATAGATTAAAGGAAGGTGTATTTTATGTGGCTTTGAAGCAGGGCCAGAGAGATTGCAAAACTTTCGGAGACGGGGATAAAAGATTTTGGTAGCTTGATATGGATACAGCTGCTTATATCACACACCCTAGAATCAAGCAGTTCGACTATACCGCCTTAATTCCCTCATTCGGACAGATGGAAGCAGGTTATGGAATCTGTTTAAGTTGGTCGAATCAATCCCTCCTTTCTTTTCCTCCGACACCTTAGAATAGATTGGATTGGAAGGAGGGTGAGGAACGAACAAAAAGGTTTGACTGCTGGGATCCCATCAGCCTGCATCAGCGGAAAATGGAACTATCGAATCACGCTCGGCTTTCCTCGGTATGGGATGAATTGCTAAATCGCATTTCTTTCCTTCCCTAAGTCGAATCCACTAGTAAGGTAGCGGGTAGGACGATTAAATACAAAGAGACCTTCCCTTATTAGCCTGGTTTGATTGGCCCCGAGGCCATTCGAGAAGAAATAGAATCAATAGATTGAACGGTAGAATGAAGGCAACGAAGCTTGAGCGGGTAGATCTATCTAATGGACCGAGAACGAGGGTCCTCGCCAACTGCTTATCTCTCTTCCTCGCATTCCATTCATGACCTAACGACTCTCCCTGTTTCTGGAGGGAATCACTTGTAAGAAAGAAGTCTCCTCCAAGCATTGAAGTGCCTAATCTGAATCTGATCTAGGAAAGTGTCCAGTAGCTATATCTAGCAGCTCCCCCTCCGCGATGCAGGGAAGGATCGTGGTGGCGGATCAGGAACCGGCCTGACCAATCCCAAACTGCCGTCACACTCTCTCACCCAGGTACCACTCGACGTGTCCAGTCCACTCGGCACCTCTACTCATTCGGTGCGATTCAGTCACGTATCGAAGAGGGCTATAAGTAGGCCGTTGCTATTGCTATAAGGGCTGCTCGCCTTTATACGACTTGGCTTCGCTATCGCTCATGTATTGTGGTCGACCTATAAAGCAGTCTTCCTGCCATACCAGAATGCCTATTATCTAGTGCTAGAAGCTTCGCCAGAAGCAAACGATGTCGCTCTGCTTCGTAGACAAGGCTCGTTCCGTACTTGACTTACGAGCTCGTGTAGTACTCGCCCCTCTCTCTAAAGGGGCTTATGCACTCCACTCGCTGTCTACTAAACGAGCGAGCGATCCTCTTCCTCACCCTACTCTTTTCTTTCTGCTTTACCCGGTTTGGGGGATTAATTGATTGGATACCCGAGAACCATAATCTTTCCTAGGAACAGCTTCTACGACGATAGATAGGGGTCAGGTTTGTTTGGCATCTATGCCCCCTGCCCTCCAAACAGTATGGGAGCCTTTCAGCTCGTACTGCTCACACTCCTAGATCTTCACGGCACCTCCTTCACCACTGCTCCCAGCTCCGAAAAGCGAGGCCTCAGCTTTCAACAACACAAAAAAAAAGGCAACTAAGGTTGCCCACTGATCGATCCTAGGTGAAAGACAATCCCTTCGCCTCTCGGAAGTGAGAAAGCGAACAGCAAGTTTAATAATAATACATTATCAGCTTCATAGCTCCAACCTAGACAAGGGGCAAGCCAAAACCTGCTTAAGGAATGGCTTCATTCTTCTTATTCTTATTACAAAAAAAAGGAAAGAAAGGGGAGCAGGGAATCGCAAGAATTGATCAGTCCTATATTGAATTGCATGGGGTGGGAAAGACAGGTTCGGAAATTGCCGGATTAGCAGGAGGAAGGGCGGCCCCACCTGAAACAAAGGTGTACATACATAAAGAAAGAGGCTGGTTATGGCCTTGACTTGTCCTTCCCATCTATCTTGACCAGGAAGGGGAGTAGGGTAGGGGGGAGGCCTTATCTATTTTTAGGGATCCCTCCGATTTAGTCCAGGCTTCCCGGACTCGTAACAGACGGCTAGGAACAATCAAATCAAAAGGTAAGTAGTCTCTGCCGTTGCAGGTCCTTCTCCTTCCGCTGAGACGGCCCTTTTTCTTTTTTGTTCACCGCGGCACGAAAGAATGTCTCAGAAAGAGAGTGGCGCCTAGCCGTTAAGAGCGTCTGTTGTCTTTGTAGAGGAACAGTACGATCTTGGACTGGCCCTCTTCGCATGACCTAGAAAGAAAAAGAAGTCCGTGCTACTATAAGGCCTCTAAACTCCTCCCTCAGGACACTGTTGCGTTGCCCAGGGGGACGGGGTAGCCCCGACTTCCATAGGTCCTTGGTTCGACCTCCTCATGAGAATGGAGGTCCTTGCGCGGGCGTCTCCTCCCTAAGACTTGCTTGCTCTTTATGGAGTGCCCCGTGGTTCCTCGAGTGCCAGCCGCAGAGAGAAATGCCCTCCACTAGGGCGCTATTGGCCACTAACCACTCGCTCGCCGGCCGCTTGGGCTCCGCGTTTCAAGTTCGTTATCCTAACCGTCTCCTCTGCTCTACCGGGAGCCAGTTTCCGGCTGCTTCTCGGGTGGGCTCCAGTGTTTGCTTGCTTCTTTTTATTCTTAAGAGAAGCTACACAAGCCAGTGTGGTGCGGCTGAGCCAGAGTGGGCTCAGCAGTCGGCCTATGTTTCCGGGCGCACGCATAAAGGCATGATGAGTTCCACAAATCTCACTGCAACTGACCATAGTAAACTCCTTCTCGTTGTACCAAAATATAGATCTGATTTGAACGACCAGGTACAGCATCACATTTTACACCTAAGGAGGGTACAGCCCAACTATGAGGTACATCAGCAGATGTGACAATAAGACGTAGATTTGGTTTGGCTGGTACACCACTCTCTTGTCCACTTCTAATAAACGTGATGACCCAATTCTAGAATCATCTTCGGAATCGTATAACTTTCAAAGAGGAGTGACTCTTCATCGGAACTGTTATAGTCTGAATACTCATAAGTCCGATACCATTGATGTCCAATAGCTTTGATAGTAATGGCAGGATCTACGACTACCTCGTCCATTGAGTATAACAGAGCAAATGATGGTATAGCAATGAACATCGGGATGATACTAGGAAATATGGTCCGAAGAATCTCGATAGTAGTTCCATGAACAATCCTTTGCGGGATTGGATTTGTTTTATAGTGGAAATTAAATAAAGCGCGAACCGAGATCCGTAATACGAAAACCAAAATGAGAATGAGGAAGAAAAGATATCGTGATGTAAGTCCTTTATTTCCTTGCATCATAGGTGTTGCTGCGTCTTGAGATCCTAATTGCCATGGTTCCGCTGCATCACAGGGAGAAATCGTGAGGAATAGCCATTCTAGAACAATCATTTTGTTGCTTCATTCTTGACCGCTCCCCCCCAAAAAAGAAAAAGAAGAGAGACTGATTATTTGTATCCCAATTAAGTTAAGTCAGACTGAAATCCTTGGTTGGTTGTTGACCAACGGAAAGCATGGGAGTAAGGCTTGATCCTTCAGCGCAGTTGCAGCCTATTATCTAGATATAGCAAGAGCTGCTCCTAGTCGGAAAAGATAAAATAGAGAGTGGCTAGCGCCCACGCCCACCCCTGGAGAAAGCTAAACCAAGGAGATAGTGACATAGATCAGAGATGGAATATTGATTGTAGAAGCTAAGCTCACTCAAATATGGGAGTTCCTTATACAGATAATAATACCAGCCATCCTGCTGTGACTTTTTTTCTCGTTTATACAATATGGAACTCTTCTTTATAACTAACTCTTTGAGCGTGGCTCTAAGCTCCACCTTTCGCATACTCTCCTCGATCGTCTGATCCATTGATGAGTTAAGTTAGGAGAATTGAGGATGTAGAGAATCCGCTCATTGCTCAGCTGCTCGGGACATTGAAGAAGACTGTCCATCATCGAAACTGAAAGCAAAGAAAGCCTTGGTTGAGCTTTTGAGTTGGCTTGAAAGTACACACAGGAGTGTAGGCGTGACAAATTTACGGAAGCCAAGCAGCGTCAAGACGAGTCTGTTGATACTTTTCTCGCATATGGGAGAAAGATTTCCACTCTCCTGTGAGCAACGAGTTATCGAAGCGCAACACTTCAGATGTGCATCAATTGCTTCAGATAGGAGTGTCTCACAGCTTGGCTCTCAAACAATCAATACTTTTGATCCGGAAGCCAGCCCAGATTTTATAAAGAAGGAAGAAGCTAAGGGCATGAAAGAATAGGAAGAAGCGGGGATGGTTTAAAAGTAGCTGCCGCTTAAGCGTAAGCAATCCATACTTCTCTCATATACATGAAACCAAAAGGTATGAGATAAGGACAAAGCAAAGCTTATTCTGGCGCGAACGCGCAAATTGGTTAAAGCGAAGTTCCCAGCTGCCGATTGATGTTGCACTCGTGTATAATCCGTTTGACTCAATGAATTGCTGGCTGGCAAGTAAACCATTAATTGACTCTTATAAAACGTAGATTGACATCTTGACAAAGAATGGAACAAGCCTAGTGTTAGA
This sequence comes from Sapria himalayana, assembly GCA_029783825.1. Taxonomy (NCBI): domain Eukaryota; kingdom Viridiplantae; phylum Streptophyta; class Magnoliopsida; order Malpighiales; family Rafflesiaceae; genus Sapria; species Sapria himalayana. Next base: position 2,903 of record JAREIK010004631.1, on the reverse strand, counting down.
TTCCCCTTAGGAAAGAAACGTGCTTTAATAGCCTATTTATAAACTCATGAGACCGTGACTCCCACTCCCAAAAGTCGTCAGATGCCTACTTTATCCCAGGTACCCCTTTTTAGCCAGGTTTATACCCTTTATGGAAATTAAGTTAGTGTGAAGTTTACCTATCTGCATGAGGAGTTGCCTCCCACGGTGCGGTTAGGAAATTATCTTTAAACCTGCATAGTGCATAGTATGGCTTATTTAATTAGATTTGTTTGGACCAACCATAACGCATGACCTAGAAAGAAAAGAAGTCCGTTACTGTTGGTCAGCATTACCCCTTCTCTCACTTAGCTCACTGCATTTGCTGGCGTAGAGTTTTGCTTCTTGCTTTTTAGTGGAAAAACTACTCATTCGCAATAACTTCTTTCAATTTCAATTTCGTATCACCGTTCATTTCGCAAGCGAGGCTGTAGGGGATTCCCGCAGGGCTATGGTCAGAACGAGTCCTTATGGTAGGAAGCCCAACAACATAATACCATTCTCAAGCTACTCCAGCCTCAAGCATACTCTCCGAAAGGTGCAGGAGGTGCGGACGGAATTCGTCACCGCCTCTGTATCATACTTGAAGACCGTTGCTTGCAGTCAGTCATCTCGCTTTCTGAGCTCGAACTCTTATTCTTTTATTTCTCTGAGCTCTACAACATTGAGCCTTCAGGAAGATTCCTAAGCTGTGCTCGCTTTGACTGGCTTTTCGAATCTAGGCTTTATACCGGACGTAGACTCCAACTGGTTCACAACGTGGCTTTCGAGTCAATCTTTCCTGTTGATTACCTTTTTTTTTCATTTATCACTTAAGTTAAGTTGTAAGTTGCCCCAGCTAGCAACCGGGTAAGCTACTAGATTAGATCTATTCTGTGATACTTATCCTTATGAAAGAAAATATCTTCTTTCCCCTACTTAACTTACTCAATAGTTTCACTCTCCTTTCCGGGCCGGGTTAGTTCTATTGTATTCGAAGTTGCTAACTACCTGGATTATTATCTTTCTTGCGGCCGCGGAACCTCAAACAAGTGAGAAAATAGGTTTATTTGCTTCAAACTTCCTATTTTTTATTCGAAGTTGGAGGGGAGCAACTTATCCTTCGATATTCACTTCGGCTGATATAGTCTTCGGACTTCCCTCCCCCTACTTCGACAGCTAATGAACACACCGTTGAGTAGTTTCTTACTTTCACACTTCCAGAAGTGAGCTACGGTCAAATAGGTTGATGTTCTCTCCTGAAGCTTGAAAGCGGCTTGGCTTCCTACTCTAACGGATTGGACTGAAACCGGCCTCAAAGTCAAAGCTTCCATCGCCGGAGACGATCATCTCAGGACTGATTCCCATTTAAATTCTTTGACCATCCGATTTCAAACCGTGAGTACTCCGTTTCACTCTAATTCCGCCTTCGACTGAGCAACCCTTTACCACCTTTCGATTAAAAGAATGGATGATACGGGTAAGACATGATCTGGTCATAGAAACATAGGGAGACATCAATTATCCTGACATCGGCATGCTATAAGCATCATAATGCTGAAGACACACCGAGCACTGTGCACAGTGAAAAGGAACCAGATCGTCACTAGTTTCATGACTTCTCTCGCAAAGAGAAGAGTTCAGTAGTCTACTCACTTCTTTTCTTAGCGTAGAGATCTCAGACTATCCCCCTCCCTATTCTTATGATAAATCGGTACACATACGAATAGCGGTTTCGAATGAATTGCTGTTCTTGCTTTAATCGGTAAACTGTAACGGATCTGTACTGTGCTGTGAAAGATCTGTCTGATAGTAACATTTTGTCGATCTATTGACATGGCACTTATCTGTAGAAATCAAGCTTGTTCAAGATAAACAAAATAAATTAAAAAATTAATAAAGCTTAATCAAGCCTTCCGTTGCGGCGAGTTCTGTTGTCAACTGCAGTAGTGAATCGATTGAAATATTGAAGCTGTCTTATTGCCCTTGTTAGCAGCGAATCTGGAATCGGAACTTGGTCTCAACTAATCTGTTCTCTTCTGTCGAGAGACTATAGGGTCCTTATGAGAGTGAGAGTTGGATTTAACCGGGGGAACCAACATAGCTTTGACTTTGAGGAAAGGCTCTGATTCGAGTTCGAGCATTAATAACTCACGAGCAGCTAGTCCCTCATTTCCTTAAGCGGACTAAAAGATGCTCGATTATCGTTCCTTCTTCTCTTGTTCGAGTAGTTATTTTCAGGCATTATGATAGAGGATATAGTGGCCGCGGTCTGATAACGAGGAGACGTTTTTAGGAATGGGAAATCTGCATCCTTGCTATTTTTTACATAAAAGGGTTTTTTAGTTGTTTAAATGGTTAGGTTAGCCTAGGGACACTCATGCGTTCATGGGCTTGACTTCCACGTTCTTTGGGTGTTCGGACGTGCCAGACTTTACCTCTCCTGACTTTGCACCATGGGATAGTTTCTGGTCGCATTTTGTAAGCTTGGATTGTAAGGACTTCCCTTGAGACTGAGTCACTGCCTCGTTATGATGATCCTTAGGCCACTCTGTGACCGGGTCCTGAGCAGCAAGATTGCCAAGAAAAGGACCACCTTAAAGCGAAGATGCAACTCAGTTGACTGCCAGTATCGACACCTAAGGGCTATGGGGAGTTAGAATGAACAGCCGAATCAAGAGGAACAAGGTCAATCTCTACACTCTCCTTAATTTTTTATCTCTGGCTTTAATCATCCAATCCAGGGTAATTCCTCTTCCGTCCCACGCCACGAATAAGTCATGAGACATCTGCAAGAGCTAAGAATAAGAACCTGCAGCCTCAAATCTACTACCAAGAGCTTCCTCCAAGTATAGACCTCCGTCTTGGCTGACGAAAGGTAGCCTTATTCCCAGCTATTTAAAACA
>JAREIK010004630.1:0-34407 GCA_029783825.1 Sapria himalayana | reverse complement strand
TTATCTATCTATCCTATATGTCTATAGTCTATATATATTATTCTTATAATTTCTTAAAACAATTTTTCTGATTAACATGTATCCATCTATCTAATCTATTTGTTGCTATTAATCTGTTTATCTATCTGTCTAGTTCTTTGTATATCTATTCTATCTATCTTTATATCCTACCTGTATATAACTTTTATTTTTCCTATTTGTCCTCATCTATTGATACACACACACATATCTCTCTTTCTATTATTCTATTTGCTCTATCTATTTGTCTATTTTATCAATTCCTTATCACTCTATCTCATCTTTCTATCTATATATGTATCTATCTATTTGTTTTATAATTACTATCTGTTTTTTATCATATCTCTCTTTCTCTCTTTCTTTCTATCTGACTTTATTATATATATAATATCTATATATATATATTCTATATCAATCTATATATATATCTATAATAATCTTTTTGATCTATCTATCTATTTGTCTATATATCTATCAATCTATCTAACTGTCTTTCTGTTTATATATATTTCTATTTATCTATTTCTTTATCTGGCTATATATTTGTCTTTCTTTCTTCCATCTATCTATCCATCTATATTCATGTCTAACAATATGTGTCATTAATCTATTAATCATCTATTTATCAATATGTCTATCAAATTTTATAATAATCTATCTTTCAATATGATTATCAATATTTCTATTAATTTATCTATCTATATATCTATATATATGTGTGTCCTATTAGTCTATCTATCTATCTGTCAATCTATCAATCTATATATTTATCAATAATCTATCTTTCTGTCTATTAATCAGTTTATCTTTCTATCTATGTCTTTATCTATCTGTCTATATATCATTCTATCTTTTTGTCAATCTATTTTTGTTTATATGTGTCTATCTTTGTTTGTATCTATCTATGTATCTATGTGTGTATCTATTTGTCTATCAATCTGCCTTTTTATATGTCTATCTATCTATCTATATATGTGTGTGTCTATCAATCAATCAATCTGTCTGTCTTTCTATCAAACTATCTGTCTGACTATCTAACTATTTGTTTCTCTATCTCTCTATTTATTTATCTATCTTTCTATTTGTTTCTCTATCTATCTATCTGTCTATCTATCTTTCTATTTGTATATCTCTATTTATCTATATGTCTATCTTTTGATATATATATATATATATATATGGCTATCTATTAAGATAGCTATCTTTCTATCTATCTATATATCTATATGTTTGTACATCTATCTCTCTATTTGTCTATTTATTAGTCTATCTATTTGTCATTCTAGCTATCTATCAACCTATTTATTTGTCAATCTGTCTATCTATCTATCTATCTATCTATCTTCTAACTAATAATCTATATATCTATTTATCTATTTGTCTATTTATCTATCTATGTATCTATCAATTAATTAAACTATCTGTCTATCTATCCATTTCTCTATCTATCTATCTATCTATCTATCTATCTTTCTATGTATATATTTATCTATCTATCTATCAGCTCATCTATCAATTTGTCTATCAATATGTCTATGAATCTATCTATCAATCTAGTAATCTATTTGTCTAACTAACTAACTATCTATCTATGTATCTATTTTTGTTTCTATTTATCTGTCTATCTATCTTTCTATCTATCTATGTATCTATCTATCTATATTTTTATATTTTTGACTAACTATCTATCTATTTATTTGTATATCTCTCTATATATTTACTTGTCTATCTATATGTCAATCTATCTAATAATCTTTTAATATATCTCTCAAATAATCTGATAATCTATCTGTGTATCAATTTGTTTATCTATTTGTCTATGTATCATTCTATTTATCTATCTATCTATGTTTCTATCTATCTATCTATCTAACTATCTAGATATATGTCTATATATGTATCTATCTTTCTATTTAGGTGCCTATATATCTATCTTTCTTTAAATCTATCTGCCTTTTATCTGTCTATCTATATGTTTATCTATCTATTTATATAAATGTGTATCTTTCTCCCTATCTATATGTCTAACTATCTATCTATTTGAATATCTATCTATCTATTTATCTATCTATCTATCTATTTGTTTGTCTAACTATTGATTATATATATATATCTAACTATCTATCGGTCTATCTATCTATCTATATATCTATCTGTCTATCTGTCTATCTATCTTCTCTCTATCAATTAGTCTATCAATCTATTTATCAATCTTTCTATCAATCAATTTATCAATCATTCTATCAATCTGTCTTTCAATCTATTTATCTTTTTGTCTATCTTTGTGTCTATCTATTTATCTATCAATCTATGTATCACTCAGTCTATAAATTTGTCTATCAATCTATATATAAATTTATCTATCAATCTATTTGTGTATCTTTTTTCTAACTATTTGTATATCTATATGTCTATCTATATGTCGATCTATGTATCTTTCTGTCTATCTATATATCTATCTATCTATCTATTTAACTATGTTTCTATCTATCTATCTGTTTGTGTATCTATGTCTCTATCTATCTATATATCTATTTATCTATCTATTTGTATGTCAGCCTATCTATCTATATATCTATGTATCTAGTCTATCTAACTATATATATCTTTCTGTCTGTTTGTCTATCTATCTATTTATTTATCAATCTATCTGTCTATTTATCTGGCTATCTACCTACCTATCTATCTATCTATTTGACTATCTATTTGACTCTATATCTTTCAATTTATTTGTCTTTATATCTATCAATCGATCGATCTGTCTGTCTATCTATATGTCTATCTATCTTTGTATCATTGGTTCTTTTTATCTATCTAATTAATCAATTTATCTATCTGTCTATCTATTTGAATATATATCTATCTATTTATTTATCTGTCTATCTATCTAAGTATCTCTCTGTATATCAATCTATCAATCTATCAATCTATCTATATATCTATCTATTTATCTGTGTGTCTTTTGATGGGTATCTCTATGTGTATTTATATTACTATCTATCTTTCTATATATCTATATATTTATCTATCTATCTATATATCTATTTATATATCTATCTATCTATGTATCTATCTATCAATCTGTATGTCTATCTATCTGTCCATCTATCTATCTATCTTTATAACTATCAATCTGTCTATCTATATGTCTATCTATCTATGTATCTATTTGACTATCTTTTTGTTTATCTATCTATCTATCTATCTCTCTATATATCTATGTGTCTATCTATTTGTCTATCAATCTTTCTATTTATTTTCCTATCTATATCTCATTCTATTTGTCTATCTATATGTGTAATAATCTACCTACATACCTATCTATCTTTCTTTCAATATATATATATATATATATATATCTTTTTCTGTTTTAGATTTCTATCTCTATCTTTCTATCTTTCAATCTATATGTATATCACTATATATCTATCTATCTATCTAACTATTGATATATATATATATATATATATATATATATATATCTATTTGTCTATCTATCAGTCTATCTATTGATATATATATATATATCTTTCAATCTTTCTATATAACTATCTATTTATTTATCTATCTTTCTATCTATCTATGTGTCTATCTATCTGCCTTTCTTTTTCTCTATATATTTGTCTATCTATCTTTCTACTTGTCTATTGGTTTGTCTATCTATATGTCTTTTTATCGATCAATCTCTCTGTTTGTTTATCTGTCTATCTATCTATCTATTAATCTGTCTATCTTTTTGTCTATCTATCTTTCTTTCTATATGCCTTTATATATATTTAGCTTTCTATCTATCTATATATCTCTCTATTAATCTATCTATCTATTGTTATATATATATATATATATATATATATATATATATATATATATATATATATATTTGTCTATCTATCTGCCTATCTATCTGCCTATCTATTTGTCTACCTATTTGTCTATCTATTTGAATATCTATTTGTCTATCTAACAACCTGTCTATCTATCTATCATTCTATCTATCTATCATTATCTCTATATATCTGTCTATCCATCTGTCTTTCTTCTGATCAATCTATTTGTCTGTATATCTGTTTATCTATATGTAAATTAATTTGTATATCGATCTATTTATTAATAATCTGACTATTTATCTTTCATTCTATTTGTCCATCCATCTATCTATCTATCTATCTATCTATCTATCTGTCTGTTTGTCTGTATGTACTATCTATATATCTATGTATTTATTTGTTTCGCAATCTATCTATCTATCTGTGTATTTATCTATGTATCTATCTGTCTATCTATAAATGTATCAACCTCTCTTTTAATCTATCTGTGTATTTGCCTATAAATTTGTCTATTGATTTTTCTTTGAATCTATCTATCAATATATCTATCAATATGTCTTTGTAATTGTCTCTATTTATGGTATTATATCAATATATCTTAATATTTATCTATCAATCTATATATCTATTTGTCTGTCTATCTTTTTGTATATAAATTTATCTATCAATCTATCAATCTATTTGTCTACTTCTCTCTCTATCGATCTGTAATATTTATAAGTTCATCTATTTATCTATATATCTATGTATTCAATTGTCTATTATTTTTATATCTATCTATCTATCTATATGTTTATCTATCTATCTATGTATCAATCAATCTATCTATTTGTCTATCTATATATCTATCTATCTTTTTATCTGACTATCTATTAGTCTATTTATTTGTCTATCTATTTGCCTATCTATCTATCAATTTTCCTATCTATCTATCTATCTATCTTTGTTTCTATCTAACTATCTCTCTATCTAACTATCTATATATCTATCTATCTATATGTCTATCTATATATCTAAATAACTGTCTATCTATCTATCTATATATATGTCTATCTATATGTATATCTATCTATCTTTTTATCTATCTATTTGTAATCTTTCTATATTTCTATATATCTATCTGTGTCTATATATATATAAATGTCAATCTATATATATATATATATATGTCAATCTATCTATATATTTGTCTTTCTATATGTCTATCTATCTTTCTATTTATCTATCTTTGTATCTATCCATCTATCAATCTATTTGTCTATTTATCAGCCTATTTATATTATCTAATAATTTTTCTATCTCTCTATATATCTGTCTAATTATTTGTTTATCTATTAGTCTCTCTATATATCTATCTATCTATCTATTTGTCTATGTATTTGTCTATAAATCTATCTATCCATCTATATATCATATTGTTTATCAAAATGTCTATCTATCTATCTATAAGTTTTTTTGTCTTTCTATCTATATATCTGTCTATCTGGTTGTTTGTCTATCTGTCAATCTATCTATTTACATATTTATCTTTCTATTTTTTTGTCTATCTGCATGCCTACCTAATTGTCTACCTACCTAACTGCCTGTCTAACTATCTATCTATCAATTTATCTATATTTCTGTTGTTTTATTTATCTATCTATCTTTTATCTATCTTTTTATCTATAAAAATAAATATCTATCTCCTTGTCTATCTATTTGTCTATATATCTTTTTATCTATTTGTCTATCTATCTATCTATATATCTGTCTATCTTTCTATCTATCTATCTCTCAATTTATCTGTCTATCTATATGTTTCTATATTTCTCTCTATATATGTCTATATATCTATCTATATATGTTTTTATCTATCTATCTATTTATCTGTCTATATATCTGTCTATCTATCTAGGTATTTATCTGTATATCTATCTATATAATTGGGTATCTTTCTGTCTATTAATTTGTCTATCTATCTCACAATCTATCTATATATCTATTTATCTATCTATATATCTATGTGTTTGTCTATCTATCTATTTGACTATAAATATATATGTCTGCCTGTGTATCTATCAGTCTTTCTTACTGTATATCAATCTATCTATCTATCAATTTATCATTCTATATATTCATCTATCAACCTATCTAGATTTCTATCAATCAATCTATCTGTCTATCTGTCTATCTATCTGTGAATCTATCTAACTATCAATCTCTCTTTATATCTGTCTATCTAACTATGTATTTATCTATGTGTCTATCTAATATTAATTCTATCCTTCTATCTATCTATCTAATAAGCTGTTGATCTATATGTATATCAATCAATCCATCTATCTATCAATCAATCTTTTTATTTCTCAATCTATTTATCTATCTATGTATCTATTTATCTTCTGTCTATCTGTCTATCTATTTGTGTATCTATATCTCTATTTTTTGACTATCTATATGTCTATCTATCTACTTATCGATTTATCTGTCTATATATCTATCTATCTATCAATAAAATATTTTACTCATGTCTATTATATATATATATATCTATCTCTCAATCTTTCTATCTATCTTTCTACCTACCTACCTATCTATCTATCTTTCTATCAATCTATCTATTTATCTATATATCTATAAGTTGATATATCTACCAATCTATTTGTCTATTAATCTTTATAATAATATTTCGATCTATCTATCTATCTATCTATCTGACTATCAATCTGTCTATCTATATGTCTAACAATCTTTCTATTAATCTGTCTTCAATCTGTCCATCAACCTTTTTATTAATATGTAAATCAATTAGCCTATCAATCTATCTATCAATCTGTCTATATATATATATATCTATCTATCTATCTTTCAATTAAACTATTTGTCTAATCTTTTATATATCTAACCTTCTATCTATCTATCTAATAATCTATAGATCTATCTATATATCTATCAATCAATTAATCAGGCTATCAATTATTCTATCTATATTCATATCTATATAACTTTTTTTCTATATATCAATCTGTTCAAATCTATATCTCTCTATCATTCTCTCTATGAATCTATCTATTTATCTATTTATTTTTTTGTATATCAATGTTTCTATATGTTTATCTATTTGTGTATTTGTATGTCTATATATCTATTTATTTATATCTCTATCTATATGTCGATCTAAAAGACTATATATTTGTGAATCTACGTATCTAATAATCTATGTATCTATTTATATAATAATCTTACTATCTATATATCTATCTATCTACCTACCTAACTATCTATCTATCTATTTGTTTATCAATTTGTATACCAATCAATCAATTTATCTGTCTATCTTTTTGTCTATCAATTTGTCAATCAATCTATGTATCAAACTTTCGATCAATTAGCCTATAAATATTTTTATCAATCTGTCTATCTATCTATTTATCTATCTGTCTAGCAATATATATATATATATTTGTCCATCTATATATCAATCTAACTTTATACATATCTAACTATCTATCTTTTTATCTGTCTACCTATCTATCTTTATACATATCTATTTATGTATCTATATTTGTATCTATATATCTATCTATCTATTTGTCTATCTTTTTATCTATCTATCTATCAATCTAAGTCTCTATCTATCTTAAGTACCTATCTATGAATTTGTCTATTTATTTGTCTATCTATTTGTCAATCTATATATCTCTCTACCTATCTCTCTATTTATATATTTTTCTATATATATATATATATATATATCTATCTGTCTATCTGTTAGTTTATCTATCTGTCTATCTATCTGTCTGTCTGTTTATCTATCTATCTATCTGTCTATCTTTCTGTCTATCTATCTGTTTATCTATCTGTCTATCTATCTATCTGTCTATCTATCTATCTATTTATTTATCGATATGTTTGTCTATCTATCTATATTTTAATCTATTAATCTGTATATCTATCTATCTTTCTTTCTATATATCATTCTATCTATCTATGTCTATCTATTTGTCAATCTATCTAACTGTCTATCTATCTATCATTCTATATATTTTTCTATCTATCTATCTATTTGTTTATGTATATGTCTATTTTTTTGGTTATCTTTATGTCTATCTATCTATGTATCTATCTATCAGTCTATATCTTTGCCTATCTATCTTTCAATAAATATATCTTTTTATCTATTTGTCTATCAATCTATCAATCTATTTGTCTATCTTTGTATCTATCTATTTGTCTATCTATCTGTCTATTGATCTATCTATATATCTATCTATATAGTAATCTATTGATCAATTTGTCTTTCTATCTGACTATCAATTAATCAATCTATATGTATATTATTCTATCAATTAAAATATCTATCTATCTTTGTATCAAAATTTATAGCAATCAATCAATCAATCTGTCAATCTATCAGATTTTCTATCGGTCTATCTCTCTATATATGTATTTTTCTATATATCTAACTAGTAATCTATCTAACTAACTATATATTTATTTATTTATCTATCTATCTATCTAATAATCTATCGATATATTTGTCAATCAATCAATCAATCTATTTGTTTATAAATTAATCTATCTTTATATGAATCTATCTATCAATATGTCTATTAATCTCAATACCTATCTATTTATCATTCTTTCTATCAATCCATCTATGTATCTTTCTATCTATGAATCTATATATTAATCTGTCTATTTATTTTTTTACCTATCTTTTTATCTCTCTATCGATGTGTTTACTTTTTATCTATCTATTTATCTATCTATCTTTTTGTTGATCCATTATTTTATCTTTTTGTCAATCTATCTATCTAATAATCTATATATCTAAATATCTAATAATCTAACAATCTATTTGTCTATCTATCTATCATTATGTTTGTCAATCAATCTATCTTTCAATTTATATATTTGTATATCTATTTGTCTATCAATCTGTCTATCTATCTGTATATCTTTTTAATTATTAATTTGTCAGTCAATTTGACAATAATTATGTTTATCAATCTATCTATCAAGCTTTCTTTCAATATGTTTATCAATCTTTCTATCAATCTATATATCTATTTGTCTATCTATCTATTTATCTATTTTACTATACATCTATCTATCTACATATACATACATACATACATATATATATATATATATATATATATATATATATATATATATATATATATATATCTATCTATCTATCTGTTTATCTATCTATCTATCTATTTATCTATTTCTCTATCTATCTATCTATTTATATGTGTCTATATATTTGTCTATCCATCTATATATCTATATATCTATGTGTAAGTCCATCTATCTATCTATATTTCAATTTATTTATGTATCTTTTTAGGTATCTGTCTATTTAATTGTCTATTTAATTATCTATCTATTTTCTATCTATCTATCTATTTATCTATCTATTATATTTCTATCTACTTGTATGTCTATCTATCTATCTATCTATCTACCTATCTATATATCTATCTCTTTATATATACATATATATATATATATATATATATATCTATATATCTATATGTCTATTTATCTATGTATCTATCTATCTATATGTCAATCTATCTATCTATCAATGTATGTGTTTATATATATATAAATATATCTATCTGTCTGTCTATATATCTGTATATCTAACTATTTGTCTATCTGTATATAAATTTATTTATCTATATATCTATCTATCCGTCTATCTATCTTTATATTTGTCTATCTATCTATCTATCTATTTGTCTATCTATCTATTTATCTCTCTATATGTCTATCTATCTGTATATATGTCTATCTAATAATTTGTTTATCAATCTGTCTACCTATTTGCCTATCTATCTTCTATCTATTTATCTATCTATCTATATGTCTATCTTTTAGTTAATCTATCCGTCTATCTATTTGTAATAAATCTGTCTAACTCTATGTCTATCTATCTATCTACAATTCTATTTATCTATCGTCTATATATATCTTTATCTATTTGGCAATCTATCATTCTTTCTATATGTCTATTTAGCTATCTACCTATCTATCTATCTATCTAACTTTCTTTCTTTCTATCTATTTATCTAACAATCTATCTATGTATCTATCTATATATCTATCTATATATCTATTTGTCTAATAATCTATCTATCTATATGTCTATATATATGTCAATCTATCTATATATCTATAAATATTTCTATTAATCTATCTATCAATCTCTCTATCAATATGTGTATCAATCTCTCTATCAATTTGTCTATCAATCTTTCAAAAAATCTAACTATAAATTTATCTATCAATTTGTCTATAAATCTATCTATTAATCTGTATATCTTTCTATCTATAAATATATCTATCTATCAAGCTCTCTATCTGTCTATCTATCTATTATATATCTATCTCTCTATCAGTCGATCTATATGTCTGTCTATTTTTTTATAAATATCATTATCTATCTATCTAATCTGCATATCAAATCATCTATCTTTCTATCTATCTATCTTTCTGTCAGTCTATCTATCTATCTATTTGTTTATTTGTTTATGTGTCTATGTTTCTATCTATCTATCTGTCTATCTATCTCAATGTCTATCTACCTACGTGCCTATATGAGTTTCTAGTTTCCCGATTACCTATTTATATGTATATCTTTATGTCTATCTGTCTATTTATCTATTTGTTTATTTTTCTATTTGTCTATATATCTATTTATCTATCTATCTATCTATCTGTCTAACTTTTAGTCTATCTATATATCAATATATTTCTCTATCAATATGTAAATCTATTTGTGTATTAATCTATGTATCCATCTTTTTATCAATCTATCTATCATTCTATTTATATATCTATCTATCAATTTATCAATCAATCTATCTATCTATCTATCTATCTCTTTATCTATCTATATATCTATCTATCTATCTGTCTGTCTGTCTGTCTATCTATTTATTTATTTATCTATCTATCTGTCTATTAATATGTTTATCAATCTGTATATCAATATATCTATCAAATTGTATATTATTTTGTCTATCTTTCTGACTATCTGTCTATCTATCTATTTGTTTCTATATCTGTCTATCTAGCTATTTATCTGTCTATTTATCTAAATGTTTATCTATCTATATGTCTATTTGTTTGTCTATCAACCTGCCTGCCTAAATGATTGCCTACATGCCTACCAGCTTGGCTATCCATCTATTTATTTATTTGTCTGTCTATCTATCTATCTATATAATTTTCTATCTTTCTATATATATATATATATATATATATATACATATATATATATATATATATATATATATATATATATATATATATATATCTCTCTCTCTATTTACCTATTTGTCTATCTGTCTATCTATCTATCTACTTGTCTATCTATGTGACTATTTTTTTATGTATCAATTTGTCTATCAATCAATCTATCATTCTGTCTATCTATCTTTCATTCTATCTATCTATTTATCTATCTATCTAAGTATCTGTCTAACTATTTATCTATCTATTTGTCAATCTATCTGTATATTTTTTTATCTACCTATCTATCTGTCTATCTATTTATCTATCTATCTGTCTATCTATATGCATATCTATTCATCTATCTATCTATATAATAATCTGTCTATCTATCTATCTATATATGAATCAATCTATATGTATATCAATCAATTTATTTATCTTTATATAAATATCTCTATCAATATGTCTACAAATTAGTCTATCTATCTATCTTTCTATCATTCCTTCTATCAATCCATCTATGTATCTATCTATCTATCTATCTATCTATAAATCTATTTATCAATGTCTTTTTATTTTTCTATATATTTATCTTTCTATCTATTTATCTAATTATCTATATATGTCTATCACTCTATTTATCTATCTATATGTTTATATATCTATCTATTTGTTAATCTTTTGATCTAATAATCTATCTATCTAATTATCTGACTATCTATCTATTTATCTATCTCTCAATATGTCTATTTATCTATATATCTACCTATCTGTCTATCTATATGTCTATTTTTTTGGCTATCTATATGGCAATCTCTCTATCTATCTCACTATCTATTAGTCTATGTATCTGGCTATCTATTAATCTATATATTTATTTGTCTATCTATCTATCTTTCTGTCTCTCTGTCTATCTATCTATCTATTTATCTTTATATCTATATGTCTATCTAACTGTCTATATATTTGTATATTTATCAATATAATAATTCAATCATCTTTCTATTTATCTGTCTATCTTTCTATCTATCTAATAATCTATCTATCTATTTGTTTATCTATTTGTCTATCAATCTATTTATCTATCTTTCTATCTATTTGTTTAATAATCTATTTATCTATCTATTTACCTACCTACCTACCTACCTACCTATCTATCTATCTATCTATATGTCTATCTATTTGCCAATTTATCTACTATCTATCTATCAATTTATCTATCAATTTGTCTATCTATTTGTTACAACAAGAAAATCATAGTTTAGCAATGGAATTTTTTGTTCCAAGTCCGTTGCAAACCCATAAAAATTCATTGCAAATATTTATTAGCAATGATTTTGCAACAAAAGTTTTCTATTTCAAAGAACCTTGTTGCAATTTTGCACACTTTGGTATTCAGTTGCAAAAGACTAACGGATTTGCAACACAATAATTCTATTGTTATATTGCAATGCATTTCACATCCGTTGGTACTTCAGTTGATAATTCCAAAAATTAAGACAATGGATCTGCTAAATTTGTTTCCATTTCATTGCTAATTTGCAATAGATCATCAACTATTTCATTAATAACCATTAAAATTTCTGTTAGTCATTCCGTTGCAACTTTGCAATAGAGTTGCAACCACTATGAGTCATTCCAACTTATATTGTGTTAATTATATTGCAATTCTATTGCAAATTTGCAATAGATCAGCAACCATTTAATTACCAACCATTACAATGTCTATTTCAATTTCATTGCAACTTTACAACATATTTGCGACCATTATAAGTCCTTGCAAAATATTTTGTTGTAATTTTATTATAATTCCATTACAAATTTGTTACAGCATTGAAACTAATATATTCTTTCTAAATCGTTGCAATAGAATATCTATTGCAAAATCCATCACATAATCTATTGCAATTATTTTTTACAATTTTCATTTATTTTTGTAAAATTTCTTAATTTCCAATATTTCCTATATTATTCAAAATTTATTGTACTAGATTCAAAATTTTATGTACCATAATATAAATTGCAACACATATTTTTTGAAAACTAATAGTTAATAGTTTCATATACCATATTCAACCATAATTTTAGATTATAGTTCCTTTGTGCAATAGTTTAATAATAAAAATGTCTAACAATTAGTTGGATCTTTCAGTAGTAGGTACATCTATCTCTGGAGCAATGGATGGCAGAATAGGCAGACTCCTAATAAGCTCTAAAATCTATGCATGAAAAGCTGTAGTGAGACTGTACATGGACTGTAAATGCTCTATCTACTACTGCATCATTTGCTCATGCACCACACTCATCTCCTTTTCCAAAGCTTGGATTCAACTATCTTCTTTTGCCTGTGTCTGAGATTCATGAACTAGTTGACTAGTTGAAAGCATATTGATAGAACTAAATGATACTTGATATTGTAGGCATACAAATCCCATCGATCCAAGGCCAGATACTCATTTCTTCTTGAATCCCCCAACTTAATCTAGATAGATTTATTTTGCATCAATTGATTGAGATGAAGATACATCATCTCTTACAGCTTCGGTCTCAGCCTCATACCTTGAAACTACACGATCCTGAAATATATAAACATTAGTAATACATTTTTATTTAAAAAAATTACAAACAAATTACTAAAAAGATTGCACTTACATAGTTCTCCTAAGACTTCGGATCTACAAATTGATTATCTACCTTCCTCCTATGAGTTTGTTCTAGGAGCTCATGTGGAAGAGGCATCAGTTTAACTTGGCCGCCAAAAATTTTAAAAGTATAATATAATAAAACAAGTTTTTAAAAAACATTAAATAAAATCCAAATAATTATTAATATATGCGCCAAACGTTTAGCATGCTCTCTATGAGTTAAGGAACCACTAGTATGTCGCAAAGGTATTTTTCCATCACCTCCAATCTCACTCATCCTATTCATAGACCTTGGGGCAGACTTTTTCTGAAATTCTGGTGACTGCCAATAACTTTACCAAGCTTCCCAAATACTCTCTAAGATTAAACTCGGTTGTTTGCTAAGATCTCTCCATTGACTAATATCATTGCTATAATGTTGTAAAGCTCTTTTAGGCCATGTAACCTTAACTAGAGCATCTAATGTAATATCCCACTGATAATGTTTAAGCAATTGATATAATGCCAAAAATGAAAATTTGTGATTGAAAAAAAAAGTCTTATTGTATATGATATGTGAAACTTTTTAATGTTGTCATTTTTCTTGATTTTATTCACATTCCAATTCAACCTTATCAACACTATAAAAAAACATTTAAAAAAATCACCAAAGTAAAAAAACATTTGTTTTTGATCAATATATAAAAAAATAAAAGTAAATAACATATATCTTATACCTAATTCATACTTGAAACTCTTACCAGTTGAAATATTTGATATAATGAGGTACCATCTTCCAATTATAACCCATCATATGCAAATGATTCTTGAAGATATTAGTGATAATCCTAGATATATTCTCTGTGATGTGTATCTTTCAAGTAAACATACAAAGTTTATAAATGCAGTCATAAAACTTAATTTGGTCAACATAAAAAAATCAAGTGAAATAGTTTAAAAAGAAAAACATACTATGCATCAATAAGTGTAATGAAAGGACGAGAGATATAACTAATGAGTAGTGGTAATGTTGAACTCTGTAGTGATGCTACTTGAGGTGTTGAATCTTCTACAGGTGGTGGTGTAGATAATGATGCACGATCACCTAGTGTCTGCAAGGTGGGTGTAGTAGTATTATGGATGATGGCACCTTATGTAGATGTATGTGTGGTAGGTGAGCCCACTAATGATTCAGAATCTACTTGGGCACTAGGAAAGGAAACCACATTCCTATCACGTCCTCTAGCCCTCATCCCAAATCCTCATCTTATTCCTCAATCCATATCTGCATGGGCACAAGAACAGAATTCAATATATATTAATTAGTAATTAAATGGCTATACAACAATCAACTTACCAACCTAATTTTTATCATTGTTTAAATCATTCCATTCTTCTTCTTCATCTTCAGCATATTCTTTTTCTTCATCATCTTCATGAGAAAGTGTTTCAGTTACATCGATATCTAATATTTCACCTATCGGATCATTAAGCAAAATAGTTTTATTTTCCACTAGTAAACTACATTATTCAACATCATTTGTTTCTGGTTGAAATGGATCTTGTGGGGTAATTTCTGGCTCTGCAGACATCTCAATCATCCCTCTAGCCTTGATTTTACAAATAGCCCACCAAGATCTATTATCATGTTTTAAGCTTAGATATGTGCAATAATACACTTATTGTGCTTGCTTTGCTAAAACAAATGGTTCATCTTGTGCATACTTCTTGTATGATTTATATCCACTAATTTGTATTGCTTGTGGATCCTCATCCCGATATTTGGTGTAATGTCAAACCACTCACACTTAAATAAAATAGTCTTCTAAATGGGTCATCCTGGGTACTCTAATTCCATGACTTCTTGAAATTGACCATAGTAGTCAGTTTCATCAATTGTGTAATTAGTACCTTTAACACACACCCCACTATTTTTTGAAAATCTAGAAGTTCCCCTTTGAAGTGAGTGAAAACAAAAACCATTCACATCATATCCATTATAATAGTTAACTATTTGAAGCGGTCCATCTTTTAGAGCTTTTAGATATATGTATTTAACGTTGTCACATGCCTGCAAATAAGAGTGTGTTAAAAGACATTGTATCATAAACTAACTAAAACAATAAAAAACTTACGTAAGTCTTGAACCATGCTAGGAAAAAATCATCGAGTCTAGCATCAAAAATTGCATCATTAATGTATGGCTCATTTTTCCGTAACTTAGTAATGAATATTTTGTTAATAGAACACTCATTAGTTGAATTAAAAAATTACAATATTAGTGCAATAGTTGAGTTAAGATCCATACTCAATATAAGGTTTAACTTCAATGTAGTTCAGCGAGATATACTGATGTGCGATATTGTATCTCTTCCAAAAGGTTGATTGATATGGGTGAATATTGACAAGTTCCCATCAAAATCATTTCCTTCTCCAGTATGGGACTCAACATTACGAGGCATCTTTTGATGTCTTGTATGGAGTGTTGGATTGAAATAATGCTCGCAAAAAGCTAAAGCTTCTTCAACTCAATATGCTTTGCATATTGATCCTTCCACTTTGGCCTTATTCCTTGCATTTTGTTTTACCTTCCACAAATACTCAGCAATACAATCAATAAGTTTCTAAATACAAATTTCATATAATGATTCGATGATAGTAAATGTAGTTGTATAACATAAATTTGCATACCTTTCAAATGTATACATTCATTGGTATTGGACTAGTCCTGCTACCCTTACTTCATATGCCAAGTATGTTGGAAAATGCTCCATTGAATCAAAAAAAACTAGGAGTGAATATCTGCTCTAGTTTGTAAATAATAATTCGTATTTCTTAC
Source organism: Sapria himalayana (assembly GCA_029783825.1). NCBI lineage: Eukaryota > Viridiplantae > Streptophyta > Magnoliopsida > Malpighiales > Rafflesiaceae > Sapria > Sapria himalayana. The sequence goes on along the minus strand of JAREIK010004630.1, from coordinate 17,866 downwards.
TTTAATCTCAGCATATCTCATATTTTAAGCATAGTTGATGTAAGCTTCTTAAAGAACAAGGTAAGTTCTGGTAATGCTTGCCACACGGCTGATGGAAGTATTTCTCAAAATGCAATATGTATCGACCTTTGCATAAAAACATGATAATCATGACTTTTTATTCCAAAAATTTTAATTTTCCTCGTGTCTACACACCTGGCTATATTTGAATCATTTCCATCTGGAAATCTGATATTATGAACCCAAATACACAATTCATTTCGATTATTTTTGTCTAATGTATAGCAAGCTTTTGGAAACTTGTCATCAACAACATGCAATCCTTGTCAATGACATATTTCCATTAAGTCTAATCTAGACTTTGCATTGTCTTTTGTTTTTCCCTTAACCTTCATGACTATGTTAAAGATATTTTCAAACACATTTTTATTTATATGCATCATATTTAAATTATGTCTTATAAGATTTGTACTTCAATATGGCAAATCTCAAAAACTTTTTTTTCCATCTGGTTAATTTACTAACAAAAACATTAGCATCATTTGCCCCAATCTTAGTAACTTTTTTAAGTCTAATACATCAATTTCCCTTAGCAACTCAACACTAGAGAGAATTTTTGGAGGTGGATTGTTGCCATTCAATTCTTTATAAAAGCATTTATTTCTTCTAAATGGATGATCTAGTGGAAGGAACTTACAATGATTATCAAACTATGTATGTTTCCTTCCATTATGTAGGGTAAAAGTATATGATTCATCCATGATGCTAGTATGCAAGATGTACTCCAATCGGACAACATTGAGTAAGCTGGAAAGTCACTGATTGTCCATAAGAGAGCTTCCCGTAGCATAAAATTTTGCTTTCAAGATATGTCATAAGTTTCAACTCCAATTTCCCACAATGCTTGTAACTTGGAGATTAGAGGTTGAAAATACACATCTGACATTTTTTTCAGATTTCTAGGGCATGGGACAATAACTGTTAGAATCATGTATTGTTCCTTCATACATATTTCTGAGAATAATAATCCATGAAGAATACTGACTCACAGATTGCCTGAATGGTTGAAATCCATCAGTTCATGGGCCTAATTTGACATTACAGCTTTCAGTTTCAAATGAGGGATTCATAGCATTAAAATGTTTCCAAGCGAGAGAATCAGAACAATGACACATCACACCATCTTCTACAAAATAATCATTATGCCATCCAATACTTTTAGTAGTGGCTTCTAAAACATATAACTGTTGAAGTCTTGTTGTTAGTGGAAAGTAATACATTTTCTTATATGTCACAAGCTTTTGTCTATTAATACTTTGTGGTCGATAGCGAGCATGGTCACAAAATTTGCATTGAGTTAATTATGAGTCATCACCCCAATAAATCATACAACTATCCAGGCAAGTATGAATTTTATAGACTGGAAACCCAATTCCCTTGATAAGCTTCTTGGTCTCATAGAAACTATCAGTCATTACATTATCATCTGGCAACAACTCCTTAATAAACTAACACAAAGTATCATAGCACCATTCAGACAAATGATGCTCTGAGTTGATGTGAAGCATTCAAGCAATGGCTGATAACTATGAGTGTGTTTGACAATTAGGCCATAATTCTTGGTTTGCAGCATTAAACATGTCATAAAAATTTTATGCAGTTGGGTTTGGAGATTCTTCAACAATATTAGCATTAAATTGTGGACCAATTGCATCATTAACCATCTGAACAAATGTTGTCGATGATTTAACATTATTTGTTATTGCATGATTGTTAGTGGCATTCACATTATATAATGCCTCCTCCCAATATATAGATGATTTGGTCTCACCATGCAAGTACCACTTATGATAATTAGGGACAAAACCATATTTATAAAGATGGAACACTGCCTCGTTAACCTCAACAAAATTCTTATCATGACACTTTTTTTATTACATGGACATCTAATGTGATTACCGTCACTGCCTTCTAGTTGACAAAGTGCAAATTGAACAAATTCTTCAACTCCAGATATAAATGATTGGTTAGGAATTCTATTTGTTAGCCTTAAATACATTCATTCTCTATTTGAACTCATTTTACATGCCCATATATGTAAGATAAATTGCTCAGTTGATTGATATACAATAAAAATAGCAAAGTACTGATCATCATCTCACTTTAGGGTCATAGATAATCAAAAAAGAGAAATTAGAATCCTTATCTTTAGAGATAGCCTTAAAGACCAAGACACAAAATACCAACCACCAAAAATTATCATTCCTAGTACAAAAAATCAAACCTAGAAATATTGTATTTAAAGACCAAATTGGTATTAAAAGTACTTACCTATCCGCAACCTCAGCAATAATTTGCAATATAGGGATGAGTCAATCTAGATACCTACAAAATGTTCAAAGAATAGCTAAGATGTTCATAAAAATACAAAAGGCCACTAAAATTCATATATAGGCTTATAATAAGGCTTTCAAGGTGTTATATCTTAACAACTATAATTAATGTATCCAACATAAAATAAAAGCATGGATTTTAAAGAAAAAAACCCACATAGAAAAACAAATTAAAAAAAAACTAAATTAATACTATAAAAAAACTCATTTAGAAACCCTAAAGAAAATATACCTTTAGGAGGCATGAAATATTCAACAAACTCCTAGACTTACAACTAATTTAGGAAAAGCATGGAGCAATATGCAAATTGTAAAGACAAGATTTAAATCCAAGTTCAATAAATTTGAAAGAAGGTTAAATTTCATCATATCCTTCATTAATAAGCCCTAAAAGAAGAAGGCTAAAAATTCTATAAAATATATTAATTCATATAACAAACTATAAAAATCTAATTGTTTGTGTGAGTCAATATGTCTAAAAAGATTTGACTTATCAAATATTATATTTTGCAATACACTTATATCTATATGGAATATTATTAATATGTTTAAATAATTTAAAGAATATTCATATTTTAGTAACATAATTAATGAAATAAAAATAAAATTTTTGAAATACTAGTTTTTCACTAGTTTATTGTTTATTTGCTTTTATGGATTTTAAAGTTAAAATATAATGAGTTAAAAATATTATAAAATGTATACATGAGTGTATAAATCAACAAAAAGAAATAAATGCTAATATTTATATACATATTCAAATTTTATATAAATATTATGAAACTATTTAATTAGACAAATACTACTAATATACTAGATCTCATTAGAATTATTAAAATAAAAATACTAAAAACATAAAGAAAAACAAACTTTAAAGGCCCTTTATTACTATGCTGGGAATAAATATGCTTGTATTTGTCTATCTTAAAATAAACTTTACGCAGTGATAGAATTGCCTACTATTTACTTATAGAAAATATACCATGTAGGATTTGCCAACTTCAAGTTGCTTCCATTTTATTTTGTTTTTTTAAAATAAGGACATGAAATAGAACTCCTAAAATGAAACAACAACTATTTCCTTTCAAACCCAGAAACAAATAATCAAGAAACAAAAATCATCAAGTTGTTCTAATAAATTAAAATAGTAAATCAGAACCACTCCGCCAATTGAAGTAAGCCAAGAAGAACCATTTCAACTTCAATCTCCTTTATAATTCTAAACAACCTTAAAACCCATATACATTTTTAACAAAAATTTAAAAACAATCACAGTTGATATTGTTCCATGGGATCTATATAGTGTAAAATATAGACATAAAGAAGATGATACTAACAATCACGGAAGTACGAGAATGAATACATGTTCAAAATATATGTATATTTCATCCTAAAATGTACACTATATAGGTTTAGAATGCATATTGTGTTATTCACGAGGAGGTGGCAAGGGAGCAGAAAGAGAAGAGCACCACTAGTAGCAAAATGGAACATGAAGCAGCCGGACATAAGCAAGGGAAAGGGAGCTATTTTTATATTAAGGGTTTTTTGTGTTTTTGCAAATGGAAACATCAGCTGCTACAGGAAAAGTGACGAACGAAAGCTACAGCTACAGCTAGGGTGACTAAAAACTCCATGTAGGGTGGCCGAAACCTACAGGTAGACCGAAACGTTAATATTTTAACAATATTTTTTTAAAAGCGGGACCATAACCCGACCTGTTTCTATTATTTATATTTTCAAAATTAAATAATAGAAATTGATATTTTTTTATTAAAATTTTAATGATTATTTTTTTTATAATTTAAAGAATAAACACTAAAAAATAAAAAAAAATGAATGAATGCTATTTAAATAATAAATTAAAAGTGATAGTAATTTTCACATTAATATATCAATAATAATATTTTTAATATTTGTTTTTTCAACTTAAGTTCAAATTCTTCTGAAGTAATGAGGAAGCAAAAAAGAAAATACATTATTTTTAAAAAAAAACAAAAGGAAATACATTATTATTGGTATAAGATTAATCGAGTGGAACCAACTTTATGTCTGATAGATTTATAAATTCAAATGTAAGAAATTTTCAAAAATTTACCAAATTAAGTCAACATTATCATAAAATTTAATCTATCAAAATGATAGTCGTACTTAAAATTATTGAATAAGAGTGCAAAATAATGAAAAATAAACTAAATTAACTGTTATTTTTTTTGGTATTAGTCAATTTAAATTCCAAAATATAGATTTGCCCTAGAAAAATAAAGTGGGCAAAAGGTGGGAATTAATTATATTTGGATGGTAGAAAATATATAAAAAAATGATTTTATTTTAAAATTTCTGGAAAGGAGAAGTAGAGTTAAAAAAAGAGTGAGAAAAAAATTCTAAATATTAATAAGTTTCTAAAGTGAATTAATAATGTAATAAAGAATATTTTAAAAACATAAAATATTTCAAAGTGTCATATCTTTACTCATTAAAACCCCCAAAAAATGAGAAGAAAAATGGTTAAAAATTAATAAGTTAAATTTGATTTTCCATTTTTTTTGTTTCATTCTTACAGTTGTTTACATTAGGTTATTTGAATCCAAACATGGTAAAAAAATTATATTAATATAAATTTTCATAAAATGTCATAATTATATTCTCTATATCTTCAAAATTTGTTATTAATAACAATTTTAAATTTTAACTTGTTATATACACACACACGCACGCACGCACGCATGCACGCAAACTAAAATCATGAAACAAAACTTTTTTTAAAAAACAAAATAGTATTCTGTATATCTTCAAAAATTGTTATTAATAACAATTTTTATTTTGGGCAATACTACAATCAATAATTTAGCTTTTTTAAGTTATTAAAATTAGTTTTAACAAACGTCATCAGTATTCAATAAACACTTAGGTTATGTTACATTTTTTTTTGAAACTGTTATTTGTGCCACTACTATACTACTACGATATAAATGATGTGTTCAAATTTTTAATTTCTAATGTGATGCTAGGGAATGCCTGTTCACATTAATTTAAAATTTGGGGAAACCATCAATTTGGTATTGTTCATAAACGAAAAAAAATTGATTTTGAATTGATTGAATCTTTTATTGTTATTAATAATAACATTACCAAATTTTGGAGGACATTTGTCTTTGAATCTCTTAACTCCACAAATTATTCCTATACAAAAAATTCAAATATGTATGTATGTTTTATTTATCTACAAAAACAAAATGTAGTTTTTAAATATTTAAAAACTTATTAGTTTAATGATTTTTTAATATAATATAAAAATAAAAATTGATCATGATAGTAAAATAAAATAAATTATTTTTAATTAAATTAATTACCTACCAAGATGTCTCTAAAAAGGAGTCGAATTAAAAAGCATTATTAAACATAATATATGTAGCAGCAGAATTTTATTCATCAAAAAACTCCATCGATAAATTATTAATTTCTTGCAGTTGCCCCTCTTTATAAATATTGATAGATAATTTACCTTTGATTATAAATGAAATGGAATTTTATATTTGATAAAATTCTTTGAAATATAAAGATTTATTGCAAATCTTTTGTGAAATTGCTACAATTGTAATTATGTTGTCAATCCATTACAAGTTTGCAATGGACTGAGGCCATTGCAAACTTGCAATGGCCAAATCCATTGTAAACATGCAACGGCCAAATGTGTTGCAAACATGCAACAACAACATCTATTGCATTATCGTCTCGAAGAATAGCACCAAATTTTCATGCGATGTTTTGAATAAAATTATAATCCATTGCAGATTCTACGAACAAGTCCGTTGTAAGATAGTTACAAATAACATATTAGACTTTCATTAAAATTTAGTTGCAAATCTATTACTGTTTTGCTATAAATTTGTCTGTTGAAACAATTTCCAATGCAAATCAGGGTTTTTCTTGTAGTATGTCTATCAAACTTTCTATAAATCTTTCTATAAAGCTATAAATTAATTTATCTATAACTGTATCTATCAACTTGTTTATCTATCATTCTATTTATATATTTATCAATCTAACTATATGTCTATATATCTGTCTATCTATCTGTCTATCTATCTATCTATCAATATGTCTATCTATCTATCTATCAATATGTCTATCTATCTATCTATGAATATGTATATCAATGTACCTATCAAAATATATATTTTTGTTTCTATCTGTCTTTCTTTCTATTTTTCCACCTGTATGTTAGTTAGTTTGTTTATTTATCTATATTTATATCTGTCTATCTGTCTATTAGTTAGTTTGTTTGTATATCTATCTTCCTGCATGACTGTCCAGTGCATGAATACCTTTCTATATGTGTATATTTTTTATATCTATCAATCAATCAATTTATCTATCTTACTATCTATATATCTGTTTATCTGTCTATCTACCTGACTATCTATTTGTATATATATCTATCTATCTACCAGTCTATCTATCTTTCTATCTATATATAAATCAATGAATTGTTCTGTTTATCTATCTGTCTATCTATCAACCTATCTATCTATCTATCTATTTATAAATATATTTATCTATCTATTTATCTATCTAAATATCTATGTGTCTGACTATCTCACTATCTATCTATCACTCTACTTGTCTATCTATATATCTATCTATCTATTTGTATATCTATCTATTTATCTATCTACTTGTCTAATATTCTATTTAAATTTCCATAAACCTATTTATCTATCTATCTATCTATCGATCTATCTATATGTATATCTATATATTTATAAATTAATCTATTAAAGTATCTATCAATCTGACAATCAATCTATATGTCTATTTATCTGTCTATCTATTTGTTTTTCTATATATCTGTCTAACTATATATATATATATATATCTATTTATTGATCTATCTATCTATTTCTCTATATATCTATATGTCTATCTATCTATCTAACTATCTTTTTTACTATATATCTATCTATCTATCTATTTATATATCTATCTATATATATATCTAGCAATCTATTTGTATATCTATATTACTATTTATCTATATATCTATTAGTATATCTATCCTTCAATCTATGTGTCTATCTATTTGTATATCTATCTATTAATCTATCTATCAATTTGTCTATCTATCTGTCTATCTATTTTTTATCTATTTGTATATCAATCTGTCTATCTATTTGTCTAACTATCTCTCTATCAAATTTTCAATCAATTTGTCTATCAATCTCTGTATCAATCAAATTATCAATCTATATATAAATATATATATTATTTTATATATATCAATCTACCTATCAATCTGTCTATTAATCTATCTTTATTTTGACTATTTATTTATTTATCTAACTATTTATCTAGCCATCTATATGTCTATCTATGTATCTATCTATCTTTCTTTCTATCTGTCTATTTATATATCTATCTATCTATTTGTCTCTCTATCTTTTAATCTATTTGTCCATCTATATATATATCTATCTCTTTATTTATGTATCTAACTATCTATGTATTTGTCTATACATGTATCTATCTATTTGTTTTTAATGCATCTATCTATTTATCTATCTATCTGCTATCTATCTGTCTATCTATTTTTCTATATATCTATCTATCTATCTGCTATCTATCTGTCTATTTATTTGTCTATCTATCTATCTATTTATCTAACTATCTTTCTATCTATATATCTATTTATCTGTCTATCTATTTATCTATCTATCTCTCAATCAAACAATCAATCAATCTGTCTGTCTATTTAACTATCAATTTATCTATATGTTTGTGTGTGTGTGTGTGTATATATATATATATATATATATATCTATCTATTTATCTATCTCTCTTCCTACCAACCTATCTATCTATCTATATATATTTATTTATCTTTCTAACTAACTAACTAACTATCTATCTATATATATAGTTATCTATCGAACTATGTATCTATCTTTTTGTCTAACAATCTGTGTATCTATCCATCTATTTATATGTTTATCTACCTATCTATCTCTCTATCTATATATTTATATATAGACTTATCTATTTATCTATATTTCTATATATCTATATGTGTATCTATCTGTCTAACTATATGTATATCTATCTATCTATCTTTGTGTCTAACTATCTATCTATCATACTATCTATAGAACTATATATATATATATATATATATATATATATATATATTTGTCTATCTCTCTACCACCCTAACTATTTATCTATCTATCTATATGTTTTTCTTTATTTCTTTCTATCTTTCTATCTATCTATCAGTCAATCAATCTATATATCTATCTATCCATCAATCTACCTATCATCTAACTATCAATCAATCTATCTATCTATCTATCCATCTATCAATCAATCAATCTTTCAATCTATCAATTTATCAATTTGTCTGCCTATCAATTTGTATATCAAACTTTCTATTAATCTATCGATCAACTTATCAATTTATCTATCTATAAATCTATCTATAAATCTATATATCTATCAATTTTTTATGTATTTATCAATCAATCTATCAATTTAACAATCTATTTGTTTATCTGTCTATCTATCTATTTATCTATTTATTTATTTATCTATCTATTTATCTCTCTATTTATCTATCAATTTTTTATCTATATATCTATCTGTTTACCAATTTTCCTATATATCTTTATATTTATCTATCTAAATATCTTTCTATTTTTTTATTTATCTTTCTATACATCTTTATATCTTAAATTTATCTATCTAACTATGTATCTAGTTTTTGTCTTTCAATATGTATAAATATCTATCTATTTATAATTCTATCTATCTATCTATCTTTCTTTCTTTATATAGGTCTATCTATCTATCTTCTTTCTTTCTATTTTTTTAATATTTTGTTGATCTATATATCTATTTATTTGTCTATCTGCCTATCTATCTATACATCAAACTATTTATCTATCTATCTATATGTATATCAATATTCCTATCCATCAATCTATCTATCTATCCATCTGTTTATCAATTTGTCTATCTGTATATTTAACTATCATTCTATTTATCTATTTATGAATCTATCTATCAATCTCTCTATCTAATTGTATATATATCAATCTAAATTTCAATCTATGTATCGGTATATCTGTATAACTATCTGTCTATGTATGTGTCTATCTATCTATCAATCTATTTCTCTATCTATCTATCTTTTTATGATTCTATCTATATGTCTATCTTTCCATATATATAATTTTCTATCTAACTCTCTATTTATCTTTCTATCTATCTCTCTATCAATCTATCTATCTATATTTCTATCTTTCTATCTATTTATCTATTTACCTATCTTTCTTTCCTTTTGTATATTTATGTGTATCTATCTATCTGTCTATCTTTTTATCTATCTATCTATCTATCTTTCTTTCTATTTATCTTTTAGTATGTTTTTCTATATGCTAATCAATCTATCTATTTATCTATATATGTATCTATCTATTTGTCTATCTATATGTCTATCTATCTATCTATCAATTTTTCTATCAATTTGTCAATTAATTTATCTATCAATCTATTTATCTATCTATCTAATCATTTTTATATCTATATATCTTTCTATCTAGATGTTTATCTATCTTACTATATATCTAATTTTCTATATATATTTATATTTATATATATATATTTATCTATCTAACTATCTATTTATATTTATATCTATATATGTGTATATCGATCTTTCTATCAGTCTATCTATATGTCTACTTAATTACCTATATGTCTATCTATATATCGATCTATTTATTTTTCTAATAATTTATCGATCTATTAGACTATTTATGTCTCTATTTATCTCTCTATCTCTCTGTCTATCAATATATTTATCAATTTATTTATCAATCTTTCTATCATTCTAATTATGTATCAGTCTATTTATCTTTCACTCAAACAATCAATCAATCAATCTATCTATCTATTTGTTTGTCTATCTATCTATCTATATATCTACCTGTATATCTATCTATCTTTTATATTTTTTTTAACTATTTGTCTTACTATTTTCTATCTATCTATCTATCGATATATCTAACTATATTTCTATCTATCTGTTTATCAATTTATTTTCAATCAATCAATCAATCTATCTTTCTATCTATCTCTTTATTAATCTATCTATCAAATTGTCTATATATTTATTTATCTGTTTGTCTGTCTATTTGTTTGTCTATCTAACTTTGTATTTGTTTCTCTATCTGTCTGTAATATTTGTACATCTTTTTATCTATCACTCTATCTACCTGCCTGCCTAAATATCTGCTTACCTAAATGTCTGTTTGTCAATCTACATATCTATCTCTCTATTTGTCTATCAATCTATTTATCTATTTGTATATTTATCTTTCTATCTATCTATCTATGTATTTATCTAATAGTCTGTCTGTCTATTTGACTGTCATTCTTTTTGTCTGTATATCTTTCTATTTATCTATCTATATGTCTATCTATCAGTCTATCTAACATATCTATCTATCTATTATCTATCTATCTATATATCTATCTGTCTATCTATCTGTCTATCTTTCAATCTATATGTCTGTTTGTTTGTCTCTCTTATATGTGTCTTTGTTTCTTTCAATCTATATGACTATCTTTCTATCTATTTGTCTATCTAACTATTTTTATATCTATCTATATATAAATATAAATATATATATATATATATATATATATATATCTCTCTCTCTCTCTCTCTCTATCTATCTATATATAATCTATCTGTATATCTATCTCTCTATCTATATGTCTATATATCTATTTATCTATCTGTCTATCTATCTATGTATTTATATGTTTATCTAGATATCTATCTAGCTAACTTTCTATTTGTCTATTGATCTATCTAATTATCTATTTATCTATCTACCGATCTAACTCTCTATCTATTTGTATATCTATTATTTTATATTTCTGTCAATCTAAGTGACTCTCCTATCTATCATTCTAATTGTCTATCTATATATCTATCAATCTGTCTAACAATTTGTGTATCTATCTATGTATCTATCTGCCTATCATTTAGTCTATCAATTTGTCTATCAACCTATCAATCTTTTGTCTATCTTTCTACGTATCTATCTGTCTATATATTTTGTATATCAATTTTTCTATCTATATGCCTATCAATCTTTCTAATTATCTTTTTATCAAACTATCTATGAATATGTCAATCAATGTATTAATCATTCTATCTATTAATTTGTATATCAATCATTATATCAATTTGTTTATTAATCTATCTATCAATATGTCTATCAATCTATCTATAAATATATCTATCAATATGCCTTTTAATCTATTTATCTATCTAGATATCTACCTATCTAACAATTTCCTACGAATCTATCTATAAATCTCTCTTTTTTGTTTAATCAATCAATCATGTTATTTATCTATGTAATTTTTTGTCTTTCTATCTGTCTATCTATCTATATATCTCTATATCTATCTTTCTATCCAACTATCTCATATCTGTCTATGTATCTGTCTATAAATATGGTTATCTATCTATCTATCTATATATCTCTCAATATTTCTATCTATATTTCAATCAATTTGTCTATAAATATGTTTAATAATCAGTCTATCAATTTATCTAACAATATATATATCAATTTATATATCAATCAATATATATATATCTATCTATCTATCTGTTTGTTTGTTTATGAATCTATCTTTCAATCCATCTATCTATATTTCTATCTATCTATCTTTTTATCTATCTACTATCAATCAATCAATCAATCTATCTATCTATCTATCTGTCTGTCTATCAATTTATGAATTATTATGTCTATCTATTTGTCTATCAATCCATCTATCAATCTACCTATCAAACTATTTATCTTTCTATTTATATGTCTTTCTATTTGTTTATCTTTCAATATGTTCATTTGTTTGTGTGTCTGTCTATCTTTCTATCTATCTGTTTGTGTATCTATCTCCTACTTGTCTAATTGTTTGGTTGCGTGACTGCTTGACTATATGTGTATCTTTATATGTATCTATTTGTTTGTTTGTCTGTCTATTTATCTATCTGTTTGTTTATCTATCTATCTATCTAAGTATATCTATATCTATTTGTCTATCTCTCTATATATTTGTATATCTACTTGTCTATCTATCTGTCTATCTATCTATCTATCTATCTGTATATCTATCTTTCTATCTTTCAATATATCTATCTATCTACGTAATTATCTAATAATATGTGTATTTATTTGTCTATCTACTTGTTTATCTTTCAATCAATCAATCTATCTATTTATCTATCTATGTATTTATCAATTTATCTATCAATATATCTATCAATCTGAAAAACAATCTCTCTTTCTATCTATATAAAAATCTTCAATCAATCAATCAATTAATCAATAAATCTATCTGTCAATCAATTTATCTATCAATCTGTCAATCAATATGTAATTCAATCTAACTATCAAAGTGCTAATTTATCTATCTGTCTGTATGTCTATCAATCTATCAATATATCTATCTGTTTGTTTGTGTCTCTATCTATCTCTCCATGTATCTATTTATTTATCTATTTGTCTGTGTATATTTTTACATGCATGACTGCCTACCTACTTGACTACTTGCTTGTATATATATATGTTTAATTAATTTTCTATCTATCTATTTGTCTATATATCTCTCTGTCTATTTATCTTTTTATCTATTTATCGATCTATCTATCTATTTATCTATCTATCTATTTTTCTATCTATCTATCTATCTTTTTTTCTATCTATCATTATATCTATCTATCTTTATATCTATCAATCTATCTATTTTTCTATCTATCTATATATTAATCTATATATAAATATATTTGTCTATATGTCTATTTAATTAACCTGCATATCAATTTGTCTATTTATCTATCTATCTATCTATCTACCAGTCTATCTATCCATCAATTTATTTCTCTATCTATTTGTCTATATATATATATTTATCATTCTATCTATTTATCATTCTATCTATTTATCATTCTATCTATTTAGTTATCTATTTGTCTATCAATCTAATTATCTATTTGTCTAAATATATGTTTATCAATTTTTCAATCAATTTGTTTATCAATCTCTATATCAATCTATCTATCAATCTATCAATTTATATTTCAATATGCCTATCAATCTGTCAATCAATCAATCAATCTATTTGACTATCTATCTTTTTATATATCTATGTATGTGTCCATATATTTGTCTATCTTTCTGTTTGTCTATCTATCTATCTATGTCTTTATCTGTGTCTATCTATTAATCTATCTATCTATTTTTCTATATATATATATATATATATATATATATGTCTAACTCTCTATGTATCTCTCTATGAATCTATCTATTTATTTTTCTTTTTACCTATCTATCTATCTATCTAACTATTTATCTAACAATCTATTTATATGTCAATCTATTTTTATATCTATTTGTCTATATATCTACCTATCTATCTATATATCTATTTATTTATCTTTCTAATTTATCTATCTGTCTGTCTGTATGTCTATCTGTCTATCTATCTATCAGTTTGACTATCTATCTATCTATTTAACTAACTATTTAACTATGTATCTATCAATCTATCTATCTATTTAGCAACCTAACTAACTATCTATCTTTCTAACAATCTAATTATCTATCTGTATATCTAGCTATCTATCTATCTATTTATCTATTTATTTTCTATCAATATGCTTATCTATTTATATATCTATATGTCTATCTAACTATCTATATAGTTATATGTTTCTTTATCTTTCTATATATGTATCTATATATCTATATATCTTTCTATTTTTAGATCTATCTATCTTTGTGTCTATATATCTATCTAACTTTAAAACTATATATATATATGTATTTCTATCTATCTACCTAATTTATATGTCTATATATCTATCTATCTATTTATCTTTTGTTATTTATAACTTTCTAACTATTTGCCAATCAAGTTTTTTATCAATCTATTCATCAATCTATCTATCAATTTATCTATTAATCTGTCTATCAATTTATCTATCTAATTATCTATTTGTCTATCTATCTATATATGTATCAATTTATTAATCTATCAATTTATCTATTTTTCTTTTTATAAATATGTTTATCAACTATCAATTAATATGTCTATTAACCTATCTATCTATCTTTTTATAAATCTATCTATAAATCTATATATCTGTCTATATTTATCTATTTATCAATCTATCTATCGATATATTTATTTTTTTATCTATTTTCCTATCTATATATATATCTATCTATCAAAATATCTTTCTATCTATCTATTTCTCTTTCTATATATCTATCTAGTTGTTTATCTATTTATCTAACTATGTATCTATCTTTTTGTATATCTATCTATATATATATATATCTATCGTTATATAAGTGTATATATATATGTGTCAATATATTTGTCTTCCTATCTATATGTTTATCTATCTGAATATCTATCTATCTATCTATCTATCGATCTATCTATGAATCTTTCTAATTGTCTAATAATCTGTTGATCTATCTGTGTATTTATCTGTCTATCTATCTGTAAATTTATCTATCTATCTATCTGTCTGTCTATCTACCTATATATCAATAATTCCATCCATTTATATATCAATATGTCTATCAATCTATCTATCAATATGTCTAACTACCTATTTACTATCTATCTATCTATCTATCAATCTCTCTATCTATTTTTATATCCATCAGTCTATCTTTCTATCTATGTATGTGTCTATCTATCTATCTATTATATCTATCTATCTATGTGTCTATCTCTGTGTGTATCTATCTATCAATCTATTTATCTATCTATATATCAATCTATGTTTCATTCGATCTATATGTCTATCTTTTCGTATATCTATTTGTATCTCTATCTTTTATTTTATCTTTCTATCTTTTTGTCTATCAATCTATCTATATATATTTCTATCTATCAATTTACCTTACTATCTATCTCTTTATCTATCTATCTATCTATCTATCTAACTATCTATCTTTCTATCTATATGTTTGTCTGTAGTCTATTTACCTATATGTCAATATATCTGTCTATTTATTTATATTTCTATCTATCTATTTGTCTATCTAACTATCTATCAATCTGTCTATCAATCTATCTATAAATCTGTCTATCAATTTGTATATCAATCTGTATATCTATAGATGTAATTATTTTTTCTATCTATCTGTCTATATATTTATCTAACTATCTTTCTATCTATCTATTTGTTTATCTACTTACTATATATATATATTTTTTATCTATATATCAATCTATCTATCTAACTACCTATCTATACTTATATCTATATATATGTATATTTATTTATCTATCAATATGTCTATCTATGTGCCTTTCTAATTATCTATTTCTCTCTCTATATATCTATCTATTTGTCTAATAATTTATCGATCTATCAGACTCTCTACATGTCTATTTATCTATCAAACGATATGTCAATCTATCTATCAATCAATCAATCTATCTATCTATCTATCTATCTATCAATGTCTATATTTATGTCTATCAATCTGTATTTCTATCTATCTATCAATATATTTATCAATCTAGTTTATCAATTCTTATATCAATCTATCTATCAAAAGGGCGATCTATTTGTCTAACAATTTTTGTATCAATTTGTCTACCAATCTATATATTATTCTATCTATGTATCTATGTATTTATCTTTCTATCTATCTATCATTTACTATATGTACCTATCTATCTATTTGTCTATAAATCTATCTATCCATTTATTTATCTATTTATCTTATCTATCTATCAATCTTTATATCTATATTTTTATTTATCAATTTGTTTATCTATCTGTCTTATATTTGTCTAACTAACTATCTATCTGTTTATCAATATAATTATCAATCTTTTTATCAAGCTGTCTATTTATTTTTATATCAATCTTCCTATTAATCTATTTATCAAATTGTCTATATATTTGTCTATATGTATGTCTGTCTATTTATTTGTTTGTATGTCTTTTTGTTTGTTTGTCTATATGTCTATGTATTTGCATGTCTGTATATTTATCTGTCTATCTACCTACCTTCCTGAATATATTCCTACCTGAATGTCTTTTTGTCTTTTGAATTTCTATCTATTTGTCCATGTATCTATGTATATATATATATATATATATATATATATATCTATCTATTTTTATAACTATCTAATTATCTATTTGACCGACCATCTATTTGTCTGTATGTCTATCTATCTATATATCTATATGTCTATCTATCTTTCTATCTAACTATCTATCTATCAATCTAAATGTCTATCTATCTATCTATCTATCAGTTTATCTGTCTATCTATCTATCTATCTATCTTTTAACTATCTATCTATTTTTTTGTTTGTCTTGTATATGTCTGTCTTTTTATTAGTCAATATGTTTATTTTTCTATCTACATATCTGTCTATCTATCAATTTATTTATCTGTCTATATATATACTTTTTTTTTGGGGGATAAATAATATTACAAATAAAAAATGCTATAAATAAAAATCAAAGGAGTCACCATTATCAAAAGTAGGAACGACGTAAAGTGACTTTAGTCATGTGGGTAATAAGACATTTAATCAAATAAGACAACAAGAAGGTTAATCGAATCACCATTATCATCAGAACAGATTATACATTTTATGATTTTTTAAAAAAGATTGCTACATCAAAAGTGCTATCTATATATATGGGATTGCCCCATCTCAAGAGGGGATACACCATTCTGGAAATCCCTCCTCACAGTTAGAGACCAATTCCTCGCCAAATCGGGTTCACTAGACATTGCACGAGATCTTTTGGTGGTATGGGGGAACAGTGGCAAAATTATCTCCAATGCCTACCAATACCTTGCGGGTTTTTACTTGAAGAAGGCGATTCCTTGGACTAAAACTGTCTGGACAAAAGGCTTCATTCCGAACCATGCAGTCACTCTCTGGATTGCGAGTTACGGAAAGCTAAGAACCAAAGACAAAGCCTTTACCACCGCAAACCTCAACTGCGAATTTTGCTCCAATTCAGAAACGTTTAACCATCTATTCTTTGAATGTGATTTTTCTAAATCCATTCTGGATGATATAAAAGCGTGGACAGAAACTACCGGAAATTTCACATCTCTCCAGTCCGGTTTGAAGGAGCTGATCTCAAGGTATGGAAAAGATTCTCCAATAAACATAATTCGAAGAGCTAGCTTTGCTGCGGCAACTTACCATATTTGGAGAGAACGGAACAGAAGGCTCTACGAAAAGAAATTTCAAAGTTCAGATTGGGTGGTTAGAACGATCAAAACAGATATTTTCATTGTTTTCCAAAAAGAATGTGCTAGAATCAACATGTCATAGGATGTAAAGATTTTGATAGTCTATTTACTTATCAAAAAAAAAATATATTA
>JAREIK010004629.1:0-157893 GCA_029783825.1 Sapria himalayana | reverse complement strand
AGATATACTGATATATATATTCTAGATAGATAGATCGATTATAATATAATAGATAGATAGACAGATAACACTTAAAAACAAATGGATAAATTGATTAATAGATAGAGGATAGAATGATAGTATAAAGATAGATAAATAGATTGACTAATAGATAAAAGACAATTAGTCACATAGATAGATAGACAAATAGATAGACATATAGATAGATATATAGAATAATAGAAATATAGTTCTATAAATTGATATATTGATAGATTGATAAACAAATATACATATAAATAGATAATCAATAGACACATAGATAGAAAGACAAATAAAGAATAGATAAAGATATAGATAGATAGATATATATATATATTATATATAATAGATAATAGGATGATTGATAGACAAAATAGATAGATAGTCAATTGATAGATAAATAATTAATATAAAACAAATAGACACTTAGAGATATAGAAAATATATATATATATATATATTATATATATGTAGATAGATAAATAGATATATACATAGATATATCGACATATAGATAGATAGTCAGATACTCCAATGATAAATAGATATACAAATATAGATATAGACATATTGATACTAGTAACAAATATATAAAGGGACAGAAATATAAATAGATATATAGAGAGATAGATAGATAGATAGAGAAATATACAAATAGACAAAGAGACAAAAACAAAGAAAGAGAATTATATTAATCAATAGACATATATATAGATAGATAGAAATATAGAAAGATAAAAGCAAAATAGATTGATTGATAGTTAGACCAATAGAAAGATTGACCTATAGACAGATAGATAGATAGATATATAGACAGATAAATAAATGGATAAATAGATACATAGATAGACAGATAGATAGAAATATATTCATATATGCAAATAAAGCGATAGTGAAATAGATAGATCGATAGATAGATAGATAGATAACATATAGATAGATTGATAGATATATAGATAAACAAATATACATAAAGAAAATAGACAGATTGACAATGAGATAGATAGATAGATATACAAATTGATAGATAGTCCGATAAACTAATAGACAGATATATATATATATATAGATAGATAGATACATACATACCTACATACATACATAGAAATAAAGATAGATTGAAGAATAGTCAGATAGATAGATTGGCATATAGACATATAACACATAGATATATAAGCACATTGACATATAAATTGATAGATAGATAGATAGATACACACATAGATAGATAGATAGAAAAATAAACTAATATACTAAATGGAAGTAAGATAGTTTATAGATAGACAAATTTAATGATAGATAGATAGAAAGATAGATAATTAGATAGTTTGACAGATAGATATATAAATAGATAGATAGATAGTTAGATAGTTACATAGATAGATAGACATATAGATAAACAATTTGATATATAGATTGAAAGAAAGATAGATAAAGTGATTGATATATAGATAGACAAATTAATAAACATATTGAAAATACACATATAGATAGATAGATAGATAAATTGACAAAATAGACTAAAAGGCATTAAGATAGTTTAATAGATAGACAAATTGACTTATAGATAAAAAGAAATAAAGATAGTTATATAGTTCAACAGTTAGATAGATAGATAAATAGTTACCAAGATAGATAGATATACATATAGACATTTAGATAAATAAAAAAAATAAAGATATATATATATATATATAGGGAAATAGACAGATAGAGTGAAAGATAGACATATAGATATATAAAAAGATAGTTAGATAGTTAGACAAATAGATAGAAAGACAATAGAATGATATAGAGATATAAAGACAGATATATATATATATATATATATATATATATATATACAGATAGGCAGATTCTTTAATAGATTGATAGATAGATAGTTTGATAGTTTGATAGATAGATAGTTTGATAGATAGATAGTTAAACAGATAGATAAAAAGAAAGTTAGATAGTTATATAGATAGAGTGATACATAGACATATATTCATTTAGATAAATAAACAAATAAACATATAGATACATAGCTAGATCGAGAAATAGACAGACTGACAGATAGATAGATAGATAGATAGAATTATAAATAGACAAATTCATATATAGAGAAATAGAAAGCAAGATAGATAGATAAATAGATAAACAGGTTGACTGATTAACAAAAACATATCTAGTGAGATAGACATATAGACAGATAGACAAGTAGATAGCTAGATAGATAGAAGATAGTCAAATAGATATTTAGACATGTAGAAACATAGACACGTTGACAAATAGATAGATAAATATATAGATAGACAGATAGATACATATTCACAAAAATACATAGGATAATAGTAAGATTCACATAAAGAGAAATACACTTATAGACAAATAAATATATAGACAATTAGAAAAATAGATAAATAGATAGATAAATACATAGACAAATAGAAAAATAGATAGTGAGATAAATAGATAGATAGATAAATAAATAGATAGAAAAATAGATAATTTAAAAATTAGATTGATATACAAATCAATATATACAGATTGATTTATAAATAGATAGATAAATAGATGGATAGTTCGATAGACAGTTATTTAGATTGATAGATAGATAGATAGACAAATAGATCGATTCATAGAAATATAGTAGATATAATTATAGATATATAGATAGATAGACAAATAGATAGATAGATATATAGATAGATAGATAGATACACATATAGACATATATATATAGTTTAATAGATTGATAAATAGGAAGATAGACAGATAGATAGATAGATAAACAGCTTTATATATAAATAGATAGATTGATTGATTGATACTTAGATTCAGAGATATACAAATAGACAAATAAATAGATTGCTAGGTAGACAAATAGAAACATAGATAAACATATAGATAGATTAACAAATAAACATTTAGAAAAATAGATAGATAGGCCACTAAAAAGTTAGATAAAGAGATAGAGAAATATATAGATAAATAGCTAGTAAAAAAGATAGATAAATAAATAGAAAGATTGACTAGTAAACTCATAATAATAAAATAGATAGATAAATAGTCAGATATATAGATATATAGATAGATAGAAAAATAAACAAAAAGATATGTAGATCAGTAGATAGTAAGATATCTAGATAGGCAAATAGCCTGAAAGAAATATATAGATAGATAGATATATATATATAGATTTATAGACAAATAGAATGAATGATTGATTGATATATAGATAAATAGATATATATAAAAATAAATAGATAGATAGATACATAGACACATAGATAGATAGATTGAAAAATTGATAGATAGATAGACAAAAAGATAAATAGACACATAGATATAAAGATAGAAGAACAAATAGACAGATTGATGGATATATAGATAGATAGATAGATAAATAGAAAGATTGAAGAGGGAGAAATAAATAGATTCATATAAAGATAAAATGATCAATAAATAGTTAGATAGCCAGATAAAGAGATAGATAGATTGAAAGATTTATAAAAATTCAATGATAGAGATAGACTAATAGACAAATAGATAGAAACACAAAAAGAGATATTAATATATAGACAGATATATAAATAGACACATAGGCAGATAGATAGATAGATAGAAAGATACACAAATAGATAGATAGATAATAGATAGGCACATTGAGAGATGGACAGATAGATAGATATAAATATAGAAAGATTGAATAATTAAAAAATACTCAGATAGATAGATTGATAAATAGATTGATAGACATATATATAGATATATAGATAGATATAGATATTTATAGATAAATAGATCTATAATTAGAGAATAAAATAGATATATGCATAGGTAGATATACAAATACACAGATATATAGATAGCCAGATACACATATATATTAATAGACACCTAGATAGATAGATATAAATATATGCAAATTGACAGATAGATAATTAGAAAGATAGATGGATACATAGATAGATAGATAGATAGAATAATAGACATATAAATATATAAACTAAAAGTTAGATAGATAAAAATATAGATAGTTAGATAGCTAGATATATTGATAGATTGATACATAGATAAAGAGTTATCCAGATAGATAGCTAGATAGAATAATACGAAGACAAATAGAAAGATAGATAGACAAATAGATAGATAGATAAATAAATAAACAGATAGATAGATTGACTATTAGATAGAAATAATTCTAGTTAGATAGTTTGATAGATATATAGTTAGATCAATAGTAAGATAAAAAGATTGACAGTTATATAGTTACGTAGATTGATAGGTAGACATATAGACATATAAATAAATAAACAAATAAAAAGATAGATATATTGATGGAAAGACAATAGATGGATATATATTTATAGATAGATAGATAAAAGATAGACGGCGAAAATACTCTCTGCGAAAATTCTCCTGCGGTTTTCTCTGGATTTTCTCTCTCGTGATTTATCTTGAATGAACTGTTATGTGAATTTGTTGAATGAATTATTGTGCAAATTGCTTCGTGAATTGCTTATAGATATAGGTTCTCTCACGATTTTCTCTCTAACATTTTATCTCGTGATTATCTTGAATAAACTGTTATGTGAATTGTTGAGTGAACTATCGTGCAAATTGCTTCGTGAATTGCTGTTTGATGTTATATTTGCATAGTGTTATTATGTGTAACTGCTAGTTTTGCGCAACGAAGTGCTCCTTGGTTCTCTCGCGAAATTTCTAATATTTACAAAAAGGAGAACTGTTATGGGAATGAAGCAATATGGGTGAACATGAACAACAACATTTGTAAGAAATAATAAGCTAAATTAGAAGCCGGAAGTGCTCCGTGGTTCTCTCGCGAAAATCCTCTCGCGATTTTCTCCTGCGTTTTTCTCTGGCTTTTCTCTCGCGATTATCTGGAATAAACTGTTATGCGAATAGTTGAGTGAATTATTGTGCAAATTGCTTCGTGAATTGTTGTTCGATACAATATTTGCATAGTGTTTTATGTGTAACTGCTAGATTGAGCAACAAAGAGAGAAGAACACTCCATTGCTGCTCAAACCAAGCTCAACTCAAGGTGAGAATGGAAAAATCTAACTTATTATTAAATAATAAGTCTTTTGCCTCGATGGTGAAGGGAACCGCGCCGATTTCACAAACTCAAGGGAACAAAAAAGGGCTCCCGGCTATCATCTTCTCTGCTGAAGAATCTCGAAGGCTCTTAGAACCTTTCGGATACAAGCTCGTTGGTAAGTTGTCTCACGGCAGGCCTCGTGCGATTGGAGTTCAGAAATTCATCGACAATTTAAAGCCCAAGGGGAAGGTGAAATTTGCTGATTTCGATGGCAAACATGTCGTGCTGCAATGCTCTCTACTGGAAGATCAATATCGCCTATGGCAGCGTGGATTATGGAAAGTTGATGGCTTCCCCATGCGTATACTGAAGTGGACAAAGGATTTTACTCCTCTTGAAAAGGTGCCTATAGCCCCGGTATGGTTTACATTGCCTTTTCTGCCACTTCATCTTTTCTCCGAAACATCTCTCTATGCAATTTCGTCGTGTTTGGGTAAGCTCATGTTACGAGATGAAGCCACACTAACCATGTCAAGGCCGAATAAAACACGTGTATATGTCGAGCTAACCCTCTTAACTAAACCGCCCAACAAAATATGGATAGGTAGTGGTGAAGGGGAACAGGCCGAGTGGTTTTGGCAAACTATCATCCCTGAAAGCCATCCTCCTTATTGCATAAAATGTAAGAGGCTCTGGCATGAAAGTTTATCGTGCAAGGTGGGGAAAGAAGAGCATAACAATGGGCAGCAGCATGAAGGAGGAGGTACGAAGGTGATGCAATGGGTAAGGAAATAGGAGGCTTCACTTCTCAAACAAAATATCCAGCCGAAGGGAGATCTGGACAGTGGAATAATATCAAGCATCCCACCAGATAATCCAAATATTACTCAAGAAGAAGGAACCCCGATAGAGACTAACTTGGGGATAGAGAATGATGTTAGTTCAAATAAAGGATGGGAGGAGGTAAAACACAGGAGAAAATATAAAAAAACATCTAAAACCAGAATTGTATTGAAAGAAAAACTTGATGATTATGCGTGGATAGATGAGGATCTTCTGGATTTTCCTGAAGGTGAACCGGTAATTTTTAGTTGCCCCTCAAGTCACAAGGGTGATGTATCTCAAGACGAGCCTGAGGTGAAAGCAAAGGATGATATATATATTTATAATGAAGATTGGGGGAATCTTTCAAGAACACAATCTATGGAGGCCCTAAAGCAATTGCCATGGTGCTCGGAAAACAGGTTATATAATGAGATTAGGCATGAAATTCCTCACACTCCTAAAATAGTAAGAAATACGAAAAAATATGCTAACATGTCTTATGAATCTAAGTGTACAACTCGAGCCCAAGCTAAATTAGTTTTTAATGGATAGATGTCTATATTGGAATGTTAGGGGGGTAGTTAATAGCCCCACGATAAATAGATTAAGACTTTTAATTAAAGAACATAAAATCTCATTATTGATTATTGCAGGACCAATGGTCCTGCAAGATAAACTAAATAAATATAGAGAAATTTTAGGATTTAATAAGGCTTATGCTAACCTAAATAGTAAACATTGGATTTTATGGCACAGTAAATTGAAAATTGAAATAATAAAAGATACCGAACAAATAGTACATTTTAAATTAGATAAGAGCACAGATCAAATAATATCAGTAGTTTACGCAAAAAATGATAAACAATCTAGGTTGGCTTTATGGGAAGAAATGAAAGATATAGCAAGTAGAAATTCACCTTGGATTATAGGAGGTGACTTTAACATAATTAGAAGCCCTCAAGAAAAGAAAGGTGTCAAACCACCGGATAAGGTAGCCATGAAATAATTTAATGACACAATAGCCATTACTAATCTAATGGAAATAGATTTCACTGGTTCGAGATATACCTGGTGCAATAATTGGAAAAAAAGAGGAGTCATCTGGGCTCGACTGGATAGGATAATGTGTAACACAAAGTGGGTCACCTCACAAGGGATTACGGGGCTTAGACACCTAAATAGAACTTGCTCTGACCATAGCCCCTTGCTTATCACGATTCAAAGAACCCAGGGTAATACGTCTAATTTTAAATTCCAAAATATGTGGGTAAAGCATGCGAGCTTCGCAGGACTTGTCAGTGAGTCTTGGAAAGAGCCAGCAGAGGGAAAACCGATGCAAGTTCTATCAATTAAACTTCTGAGGCTAAAAGCTTGTTTAAAAACATGGAATAAAGAGGTTTTTGGGAAATTAAATCAGGAGCTAAAAAAACTAGAAGGAAAAGTAGCCAAGCTGGAGCAAGATTTTGACTCCACTAATAATAATGAAACTCAGATAGAATTAAGTAAGGCTAAAGGAGAACTAAGATTGAAATTACACATGGAAGAAATTTATTGGAAACAACGAGCAAAAATAAAATGGTTAAAAGATGGTGATCGTAATACTAAATTTTTTTATAATATGTCTAAAATAAAATCTCAAAAAAATAAAATTAAAGGACAAATAAATGAAGAAGGAAAATGGGTAGAAGATGAAAAGGAAATAGGAGCTCTCTTTAAAAATTTTTTTGAAAATCATCTATGTAGTCAGTCATGTAGGACAGATAATTCTCTAATGCATGAGATTAGGGCGACCATCACGGAAGCTCAAAACCAATTAATGGAATTGATCCCAGAAGAACCAGAAATTAAAGAGGCTATCTTTAGTCTTGATAAAGATAGTGCAGCAGGACCTGATGGTTGGAATATTTATTTTTTCCAGGTAAACTGGCATACGATTAAAACTGAGCTAGTCCCTGCAATTGCAAGTTTTTTTGTAGGTGCGGAAATCCCAAAATCATGGGTAAAATCTTTTATAGTATTAATTCCAAAAAAAGAATCACCACAGAAATGTGAGGATTATAGACCAATAAGTTTATGCAATGCTATTTATAAAATATTGGCAAAAATATTACAAATTGGTTAAGCTTAATTTTACCGTCAATAATATCTCAGGAACAAACGGGCTTTATTAAAAATAGATTAATGATTGAAAATATAAAACTTGCATCAGAAATGATGAAAGAAATAGGAGGTAAATCTAGAGGAAAAAACTTAGTGGTCAAACTAGATCTATCGAAAGCCTTCGATAGAGTGGAATGGGATACCCTTTGCTTTGTGCTAAGAAGGTTCGGCTTCTCTGAGCTGACCATAGATCTAATATATAGATGCATTTCAAGTACTTGGGTAAGAGTCCTGGTAAATAGTAAGATAAGTGAGGAATTTAAACCAAATAAAAGTTTAAGGCAAGGGGATCCGTTATCCCCCCCCTTCTTTTTGATATCTATTTAGAACTATTAATACGAAACTTGAATAAGAAAATATCCGAAGGTAAAATAATGTCATTCAGACAACCAAGGAATACACCCAGAATAGGCTGTTTAGCTTACGCAGATGACCTTATAATATTTACTAATGCTAGCATAAAGCCTTTAATGAATCTTATGGATCTACTTTAAATATTTGAAAAAGAGACATGCGAATGGTTAATAAAAGTAAATGTCAGTTCATGCTTGCTAAAAATGCAAAATTAAAGTTAGTAGATAAAATAAAAAATATTACAGGTTTTGCAGAAATTAAAGGGGCATTAATGTATCTAGGTTGTCCGATATATGAGGGGAGTTTGAAGGAAGAATATCTAACTTACCTTCAAGACAAGCTAAGAAAGAAAATAGCAATATGGAAAGAAGAGCTCCTGGGATTTGGGGGGAGGATTACGCTGCTTTCACACGTATTACAAAGCACACTAACACACATTTTATTAGTGATACATCCCCCTAAAAAATTTATTAAAAAACTCGAATCAGAAATGGCTAACTTCTTATGGGGTAAAAAACAAGGCAGAAATAAACGACACTGGAAGGACTGGAAAAGTATCTGTTATCCGAAAGAGGAAGCAGGATTAGGTCTAATGAGCCTCCAGGACTCGGCAGCTACCTGTGACTGTAAAAGCTGGTGGAGACTTAAAGAAAGCGATAATCTTTGGGCTAAATATATGCGGGTAAAATATTTAGATAATAAGAATAAGACCTCTAAAAAAGTTTCGAACCGTTGGAAGTCAATGGAAAAACAAAAAGAGATAGTAGACTCACACTTTATACTAAATAAGAGTGGCTGGAAATGGACGTTAACACCACAAGGAAACTTTTCCCTCAAGTCGGCAAAAGATTTGGTCAAAAAGAAAAAATCGGCTCAAACTCTATTTAAATGGGTATGGCAAGAAAACATCCCGCAAAAAATGTGCTCCTTCACATGGAAGGCTTTAATGAATGCTATAACGGTAGATAGAAATATACAAAAGAAAGGGATAAACATGGCATCAAGATGCGAATGCTATTCACAAGCGGTTGAAACAACTGATCATTTGCTTTCTAATGGACCCATCGTAGTAGAAATATGGAGAGAGATGGAAAGGGAAAAAAGAATATGTAAAATAGATGATGGATTAATAGATAAAGTTAAAAAATGGGAAAAAGAAAACACGAAAAGCCCCACCAGGAAATGGCTTAATCAGAAACTGCCGCATCTAATTATTTGGTGCCTATGGAAATCTTGAAACAAAATTAAATTTGAAAATATAAGGATGAATTTAACAGAAATTATAAAAGATATTAGAAAGGAGATATGTAATATATCAATAATAAAACCAATAGTAATACAGAAAATGAAACAAGAAAAGAAGCTTGAGAAAGAATGGGATCTCACATATAAAGTCTTAAAACAGAAATGGGCTAAATGTATATACTGGAATGCTCCGCCGGTTGGCAAACTCTCACTTAATACGGATTGGAGTTTTAGCAGGGACACTGGAATAGCAGGAGGAGGCGGGGTAATAAGAGATCATACAGGGATAGTACAGACAGCTTTCACCAGATCTAGTAGAGCCTCCTCGGCTTTAGAATCAGAAATTAGAGCATTAAAATCAGGGTTAGAGATATGTAAGCAGCTAAACTTTAAAAACATTGAAGTTCATGTAGACTCAAAATTACTAGTTGAAACAGTAATCAATAAAAAAATATTATGGAGGTATGAAGAGGACCTAGAAGTAATTCTTAGTCTTTTGGATGAACTGAAGGCCTCAATAATACATATATATAGAGAAGCTAATAATCTAGAGGACAGTCTATCTAAAATAGGCACCACCAGAGGAGATATTGAATATAACGAGAAATTCATGCCAAACAAACTAAAGGGAATAGCATGTTTAGATAAAATGGGATTTCCTTATATTAGAACAAATAAACAGACCACGAAGGTATGACAAAGTCTCAACTTTCTGATGGATTGAGAGGGAATTCATCATTGCAGAGAATTTCTGTCTCACAATTAAATGTAATGGAAGGGTGGAGATTGAGCCATATTTAAAAATAAAATAAAACTTAAATCTTAATTTAGAATTTTGAATTTAAAAAAGAAGCATACAGATTAGAATTATAACTGTCTTAACTCTGCTTTTTGGCAGAATAGTGAATATCTCAAAAGATGTATCTTGACTTCCCTTGCAGGATGTTAAGAAGAATAATAGGGTATAAATGTAGGAGATCCCATTGCAGGATGTGTTAATTCTGCATTTCGGCGGAATAGTGCATAGCTAATAATGCAAGGGTGTCAAGATAATATGTATGTAATTTAGAAAGTATGTGCTAATTCTGCATATCTAAAAATATGTGCTAATTCTGCATTTCGGCAAAATTCGATATTCTCTTTAGAAAGTATGTACTTTGACTTTCCTTGCAGGACAATATGTATTCTGACTTTCCTTGCAGATTGTTAAGGAGGAGAAATCGACAATTCTGTGGAGCTTGAGTCTTATGTTATATAAGTTTAATCAAGGATAAGGGTAATAGGGTGTCAAGACCTTGTAGGCACGTTCGTTTTTTTTCTCTTTGGTTTTGTTACGGGAATGACAGTGTATAAATGAGGAAGGAAGACGGCTAGAAACCTTTTAGAAAGTATGTGAAGAGAAGAGCCAGATGCACGGGGAAGAGGAGAGATAAAGGCCCGACCACATGGGCAGCACTATCCCCATATGCTGCCTCCAGATGCTGTTTGCTGCTACTACAACTGCCTCCACACAGATGTAGAGACCTATGTAGTCTGTTGCTGTCTATTGAAAACCTGCTGGTGTGGAAGTCTGTTGCTGTCTGTTGCTATATGTTGCTGTGGAAGAAGCTGCCTGAACCTGCCTGAACAAAAAATCAGGATGATGGGAGAATAAAGAAGAAGCTGTGGAAGTCTGTTGCTGTCTGTTGCTGCCATAAGCGCAGTCTGTTGCTGCCATGGGAGAACAAAAATTTTACACAGTGCATATACCTATGCAGAGAGCAATCTGTTGCTGCCATGAGTCCTCCTGCTGCTGAGATGAGTATACATGCTGGTGTGGAAAGTCTACATGCTGTTCACTATTACATAATTATGAAGAATCACAAAGAGAGCAGCTTCCGCCACAGTTAACTTAAATAAGGATAATGCTCTGTATTTTGGGATAGGGAATTGCCCTGTAAATGTAATGTCTTACAAATAGACTTCTAAGGTTGTAAAGGTTTTCCCCCGCCTACAAGTGAGGGTTATGTTTTCTTTAATAAAAGATAAAAGCCTTTTTTTAAAAAAAAATAGATAGATAAAAAGATCGAATGCTAGACAGATAGATAGATAGACAAATAGACATATAGACAAATAAAAATATATATAGATAGATAGATTGAAAAATAAAAGATTGGCTGATAGACTAATAGATAGCTAGAGAGATAGAGAGATAGAGGGAATGATAGACATTTATATATAGAGACAGCTAGATAGATAAATATATAGATAGATAGATATATAGAAAGATAGACATATAGATAAAGATATAGATAGATAGATAGTTATATCTATCTAAAGATAGATAGATGGATGGATAAATAGACAGATATACAAATAGAGAGGCTGAGTTATAAAATATATACATATAGATAGATAGTTATATAGATTGAAAAATTGATAGATCGATAAATAGAGAGATAAATAGATATAAAAATAGAAAAATATATTGATAGATATATTGATATCCATTTAGATAGGTCGCCAGATAGATACATAGACATATAAATAGTTAGATAGATAGATAGAAAGATTGATATGCAGATAGACAAATAAACAAATAGACAGATAAATATATAAATAGACACATAGATAGATAGATAGACAGATAGATAGAAAGATAAATACATTGACTGATAGACTGATAGATAGCTAGAAAGATAGAGAAATAGAATGATAGACACCTATATATAGAGATAACTAGTTAGATAAATAGATAGAATGATAGATAGACGAATAGATAGAATGATAGATAAATAAAATGATATATAGATATAAAGATAGATAGATAGATAAATGGACAAATACACAGAAATATAGATAGATAAATAGATAGATAGATATATGGATGGACAAATAGATAGATAGACAGATAGAGATATTGAATGATAGAAGATAGACATATTGATAAATAGATATAGATATATAGATATATAGATATATATATATATATTGATTGATTGATTGATTGATAGATCAATAAATGGAGAGATAAATAGATATACAAATATATTGATAGATTGATAGATAAATATATCGATATCCAGAGAGGAGAGTAGCTAGATAGGCACATAGGCATATAAATAGTTAGATAGATTGATAGATATGCAGATAGAGAAATAGACATATAGATAGGTAGATAGTCATATAGAAAGAAATAAAGAAAGAATGAAACATAAATAGCTAGATAGAATGATAGACCTATAGATAGATAAACTGAATAGATAGATAGAAATATAGATAGCTAGATAGGTAGATAATTAGATATATAGATAAATAGATAAAGAGATAAACAGATAGATAACTAGATAGATTAATAGGATGACAAATAGAAAGACAGACAAAATGAAAGATAGATAGACAAATTGATAGATGGATATATAAATAGACATATTGACTATTAGATAGAAAGAGTTGTAGTTAGATAGTTTTATAGATATATAGTAATATTGATAGTAACATAGTAAGATAGATAGATATATAGTTACATAGATTGATAAATAGACATATAGTCTTTTAATTAAATAAACAAATAAAAAGATAGATATATAGATACATAGATAGATAAATGGATCGAATGCTAGATAAATAGATAGAGAGAGAAATAGATAGATAGACAAATAAAAATATATGTAGATAGATAGAAAGATAAAAGATTGACTGATAGACTGATAGAAAGCTAGAGAGATAGATAGATAGATAGATAGATAGATAGAATGATAGATAGCTTTATATAAAGATGACAAGATAGATAAATATATAGATAGATGATAAATAGATATACAAATATAAATTGATAGATGGATAAATAGATAGATAGACAGATAGATAGATAGATAGATAGATAGATAGAAAGATATATAGATATAAAGATAGATAGATGGATGGACAAATAGACAGATAGATAGAAAGAGAGATTGAGTGATAGAAGATTGACATATACATAGCTATATATATATATATATAGATTGTAGATTGTAGATCGTAAAAATACAGATAAATCGATATAAAAATAGATAGATAGATAGATATATCGATAGCCATATAGACAGGTAGCCAGAAACACACATAGACATATAAATAATTAGATAGATAAATAGATAGATAGGTAGTCAAATAAACAAATATATAGATAGATATATAGATTGACACTTAGATAGATAGATAGAGAGACAAATAGATAGATAGATATAAATAGAAATTTATATAGATAGATAGAAAGATAAATAGATTGACTGATAGACTAATAGTCTGATAGATAGCTAGAGAGATTGACAAATAGAATGATAGACCCCTATATATAAATACAACAAGATAGATAAATAGATAGAGTGATAGATAGATAGATAGACAGACAGATAGACAGATAGATAGATAAATAGAATGATATATATATATATATATATATATATATATATATGGATAGACAAATATACAGTTATAAAAATAGAAAGATTAAATGATAGAAGATAGAAATTTAGTTATATATATATATATATTGATTGATTTCTATATCAATAAATAGAGAGATAAATATATATACAAATATATATACAAATATATAGATAGATAGATAAATAAATATATCAATAGCAAGAGAGACAAGTTGCTAGATAGAAACATAGACACATAAAGAGTTAGATAGATAAATATATATAATGATATAAAGTTAGCTAGGTAGATAGATATGCAGATAGAAAAAAAGACATATTGATAGATAGATGTACAAATAGATAGATAGGCATGCAGGTAGATAGGTAGATAAATAGATAGATACATAGATAGACAAATAGATAGATAGATAAATAGTCTGATTAATATATAGATAGATAGATAGACAGATTGATACATAGCTAGATCCTAGATATATAGATAGACAGATAGACATATAGACATATATAAAGAAATATAAATAGATAGTTAGACAAATAGATTAAAATATATATAGATAAATAGATATATAGTTATATAGATAGTCATATATATAGATAAATAAATATACTGATATGCATATCGATAGATGGGAAGATAGAAAGATTTACAAATAGAAAGAAAAGCACCCATTGCGCATTGTTTTATTTTCACCAGCCTATCTTCTTTTTATAAGCATGCTAACTCTGGTCGTTTAGTCCCTCATCTCTATTATTGGATGAGAAATTAGGCCACAAAAGAGTAGCTCGAATACTTGATTGAAATATAGATAGATAGTTAGACAAATATATTGATAGATAAATTGACATATAGACAAACTGATAGATAGATATATAGATATACATATCGATAGATAGACATATAGATAGCTAGACGTATAGACACATAGCCATATAGGAATAATATTAGATATATAGATAGAATTTTAGATATATTGATCTTTACACAATCAGATAGATAAATTGATAGACAACTAAATATTTAGATAGATTGATACTAAGATAGATATGCGGATAGATATATAGATAGATAAAAAGATAATATGAGATAGATAGATATACATATATATAGATATACATATTGACATATAGATACATAGAAAGATAGATCGTAGATAGAAAGAAAGATGGAAAGATAGACAGATAGATATATACACATATATATAGATAAATAGATATACAAATAGATAGATAGATAAACAGGTATATAGATAGATATATAGATAGATAAAGAGAGAGAGAGAGAGAGAGAGAGATTAATAGATAGATAGACTAACAGACAAGTAGATATATAGATAGATAGATAGACACAAAAAAACATAGAGAGATAAACTAAGTGACATATTGAGGGACCGACAGATATAAAGGTAGATAGATATATAGATAGATAGATAGATATACAACCATAAGACATATAGTTAGAAAGATAGACAAATAGACAAATATTTAGATAGACACATAAATATTTAAATAGACAAATAGATAAATATATAGATAGACAATTAGATAGTTATAAAATTAGATAGATAGACAAATATATATATATATATATATATATATATATATATATATATATATATATTGACATATCATAGATAAACTGATAGAAAGATTGATAAACAGATAGATAGATAGACATAGAAATATAGAAACATGTACAAATATATAGATAGATAGATAGACAGTTACATAGATTGATATATAGACATATAGACATATAGAAAAATAGATAATTATATAGATAGACATATAGATAGATAGCCAGATAGATAGATAAAATAAAGTCATATAGAAAAATAGATAGATAGATAGATAAATGACAGATTGATAACAGAATGATTTAATGATTGATAGATAGACATATAACCATATAGACAATTATATAGATAGATAGATACATACATACACTTATCGATTCATAAATTCAAAGGTAGATAAAGAGATAAGTAATAAACATAAAAAGTATAAATTACAAATAATACCAATGCTCATTCGTGCTCACACAAAGAGTGAGATTCACAAGTGTGTGTAAACATGCCACTACCCTCCCCAGCCTGCTCTGATCATCGATTGCTGCTCTGTTTAGCACACCTCTTCCTATAATCCAGATCTTCCCATCTACTCTACCACTCCTTGAAATTATGATCCGGGATACTCAAATATTTTTCTTTCTTCCTCAGTCATTTATCTTTGATCTTGTACATGGTATTTTTATACCGACTGTCAGTATGTTTGTAGACACTTTTGACCGGCACCTTTGGCTATGTTCACTTGTAAACTTTTTGCAATTATAAATAAATAATTTTTAATCAGTGAACAAAAGAATTAATAAAAGATGTAAAAATTTTTAGGTAGTAATATTTACCTTAAATTCTAACCAAATCATCAATTAGTCTCTATGTGTTAGTGACTTCCAATTTTGTCTATTAGGTTTGAAGGACTTCCTGAAAATTATCTTTAGAACCCTAGAAATGGAACCAAATGGCTCTAACTTTGTCCTGTAATAAAAAATTAATTAGCAAGAAAGAAATAAATTAATAATTGATAAATAATTTGTTAAGTTTTATACCTTACGGATTATCAATTGTTGGATCAAAATGAGTAATAGGGAGAGTCTCATCTATAGGGTGCTCTGAGGAAGACTCTCCAATATCTCCATCCTTTCCCTCCTCTCCCTCCTCTCCCTCCTATGTCTTTTGATCATTCATCAAAATCTCAGGACCATTATGTGGATTAGTTATCAGATGATACTGCTTTAGTACATTCACAACCTTCTTTGACTTCTGTAGCATCTCTTTCACCCATGACCCTCTACCAGTTTCCAGCATACCTAAGGTCGTGCTGGCTATACCATAACTCATACGACCTTGCAATGTGCTACATCTATCTCTTCCACGTGCCATACTTATAAAAAATACATAAGGAAATGAAAATAAACAAAAATTTTTAATAATTAAAATAACATAAAACTCACTGTCAATCATTCTCATCAGAATCATCCAAATCTGGTTTTGTCTTCTTCTTCAGATGTAGTAACATCATTTTCAAACTCCTATTCATCACTCATTTCTTCCTCATAATCAATTAAATTTTAAACATCTACATCTCCGCTTGTATTAATCTCAAATGATGCGACTAAAAGAACATTTTCGTCCCCCACCACAGCTTCATTTATAACATCATTATCATCAATTTGAAAAGTTGGTTTTATGAAATCAGTACTTGGTGATGTGGAGATGTCAATTTAAGCCCTTGCTTTTATCTTGCACACAGCTTTCCAATCCTTTCTAGGACCACTCAAACCTAGATATTCATAATATTAAACCTATGATGCTTGTACTACTAAGAAAAAATGTTCCTACTTGTTGAATCATTTTTTATCATCCACATCGACAAGTTTATATTGAGGATGGACAACAATACCAACATGTGGTATTGGATCGAACCATTCACATTTGAATAACATAGTTTTTAAACAGGAGGGATTCAAATTCTTACTCGATCACTTTGACCAGAGTTCCATAATAGTCATATTCAGATTCATTGTATACGGATCCTTTAATGCATACCCTCATATTGTCTATTGCTCGGTAGATACCATATGAATTAGTGTGAAATTTAAAACCATTCACATAGTAACAATTGCACATTTTAACCTTTCTTAGGGGACCTTGTGCTATACTTCGAATATAATAATTGGAAATTTTATTTGCAAGATTATGAATCTATAATAATAATTAAGTGGATTATGTAGATTACAATTTCAAATTTTTCTTAGAATAATACAATTATTTTGTGATTTTCATTATAAGTAAACATATGTATTTTTCAAAAAATAATAGAAATTCTTTCTCCATCATGGAATTGATTACTTCTTCATTAATATTTAGAAACTCCTTATGTTTATCTGTAACAAAATCACTAAAAAAAGAAATTAAAAATAATTGATACATTGATAGGAAATAGTAAATTATAATGCGTAATAGATGTCATTTGACTATTAGGAATTACTTATTCAATGAATGGTTGAAGCTCTCGAAAATTCATTAGGACATATAGATGAGCTGTAGTATATTTATTGTCTTCTAGATACATTTTCCCTTCAGCACCAATTGCTTTACCCGAAGGCTTGAAAATTTCAAATATTTCATTATCCACATTGTCATAAAGATAAATCTCATTCAGCTTTTCCTTAAGTGGAAGAGTTGGATCGCCTTCTTTGAAATAGAATGATGTGAATTTTATTGACTCATCCATAATATGACCTATTGATATAGAACCCTCAACCTCAATCTTATTCATTATTATATGTTTTATTTTCCTCAAGTATCTACAAAAAGATTATTGAAAATTACAAGTCATTTTTGTGTATATATAAAAATATATATAGGAAAAGAATTGGTTTTCTGAATTAGTATTACCTTTTAGAAGGATACATCCAACGATAATGGACAGGACCAGCCTAGCTTTGTAAGCCAAGTGCACTGAAAGATATTCCATTAAGTCAAAAAAACTAGCATCCACACATATCCCCAGATTAGAAGCATAACCATCTGGAAATCTAAGTTTTTTTACCCACTCCAACACAACCTTCTTCTGTGATTTATTGAGAACAAATGGCACATCATGGTATTTATTGGTGGCAAGATTTTTTGCAAATTGAGGATGACGACAATATTTATTCAACTCATCTCTTGACTTGTAAGTGTCCTTAGTTTTTTTTGGTATGTTAAAAATTGTATTGAAAATTTTTGCAAACACATTCTTCTCGATATGCATAACATCAAGATTGTGCCTGAGCAAGTGTTCACATGTTCGAAAAATTTCAGAAAATACTTCTCTTATTCCTTCCACAAGTCTTAGATATACCTGTATTCACAACCTCAGCATCAACATCTATCATCTTCCTCAACCCTCTGTTATTCAATTCCTACAAAATAGCATTTCCATATCTAACCCCTAGAAATTATTTAGTAATGTTTATATTTTTAATGAAGTCTTTGGCATTACGTCGATCGGATGATTAATGGGAAAAAAATTCTGATTATTGTCGAACCATGACTATTTTCCACTCTTAATTTATCTAAAAGCATCAGAATCTTCCATACAATGCAGTCATGCCAACATATCAAATTTACTTTATCAATACATCATAGAATATGCTGGAAAGGCATTTATGGTCTACATGAGGGCAGCACACATCTGAAAATTTTATCATTTGAAAATATCATAAGTTTGAACCCTAACACCCCAAATACTTTTCAACTCCGCTATCAATGGCTGCAAGAAAACATTTATATTCCCCTTTGGATTCGCAGGCCTCGGCACTAACATAGTCAAAAACATAAATTCCTCCTTCATACATAAGTTTGGAGGCAAATTATAAAGGGTCACCACCACAAGCCACAAAGAATATTGTTGTCAAGATTGACCAAATGGGTACAAACCATCAGTACATAAACCCAACCAAACATTTTGAACTTCAAAAGAAAAATTAGGAAAACACCCATCCAGATGTTTCCAAGTAGGGGCATCAGAAGGGTGACACATCTTACCATCCTCCATATGATGCTTTGAATCCCACCTCATTTCATTAGCTATTGTGGTTGATGGATACAATCTCTACAACCTAGGTGTTATTGGAAAATAGTGCATCTTCTTATACGGCACCTTCAACTTACGTATATACAATCTATTTCCAGAACTCCTAAATTTTGCTTGTACCGAACATGCCCATATATTATACAAGTGTCAATGTCACTGTCATCACCCCAATATATCATATAGTTGTTCACACAACAATGAATGACCTGTACGGATAATCCCAAGCCTCTAACTAACTTCTCAATGTTGAAGAAATCCAATGGCATCATGTTATATTTTGGCAACAATTCTTGAATGAATTTAAACATATCATCAAACCATGCATGCGAACACCTGTGTATGCATTTTATTTCTAACATCTTCACAGCTCCAGAAAGTTGAGTATGCTTAGAATTTTTTTCATATAGAGGTTTGTCTCCAGCTAAAATTTATATCATAGAAATTTTTTTCCTCGGCATTGGGTTCCTCATTCAGGTTGAATTCATGACCCACAGCATCAAAAACCATTTTATGGTATGTAGTGTGATTAATAATATCTAAGACCATCTGATCAAATTCGCTTACTAACACCCATAATGAACTGAAATATCTCTGGTGAACATACTTCTCACCATGGTATATCCCAACATAGAAATCTGCCACAAAA
Source organism: Sapria himalayana (assembly GCA_029783825.1). Taxonomy (NCBI): domain Eukaryota; kingdom Viridiplantae; phylum Streptophyta; class Magnoliopsida; order Malpighiales; family Rafflesiaceae; genus Sapria; species Sapria himalayana. The sequence goes on along the minus strand of JAREIK010004629.1, from coordinate 137,543 downwards.
CCATTTCTATACAAATGCATCTTCATAGTCTCAAAATTCAAAAACTTATTATTCTGACATTTAACTAAAGTGCAAGAACACCTTATATCTGTACCACCATTCACATACTCAGGATGTCTCAGAGCAAACTCAACAAATTCATCTACTTTATCCCCCCATTCATTAGAGAATATTCCATTCATAATTTGACCATTGTACATCCATTCACGATTGTCTTCCATAACTAGTTAACAAAATTAATTTATTTAACAAAAGCAATTGTCTTTAATTATAGTTATATATAATTATAAAGAGATTTATTTAGATATACAAATATTTATATATAATTATACACATATAGTTAAACATAATATTGTATGTTGTTATACATTTAATTATAAATATAGTTACATGTAGTTATACATATAGGTACACATATAGGTAAACATATATTTATACATGTTGGTTTATATGTTTGTTCATTTAATTTTATATATTTATACATATAGTAATGTATATATATACATTACAATAATACTTTTTTATATATTACTATATACAAATATATGTTAAAAATAAGATATAAATTTAATATTTAAATCTAATTATGGATAAAACTTTTAAAGATATACACATAGTAAGATAAAATTATTATTAGTTATATGAAAGTGTACATATAATATATATAGTTATAAATAGTTATATATAATTAAACATATAGTTATATATAGATATATTCATACAAGTAGTAATAAGTAGTTATACATAAATATAGACATCATTATAAAAAAATATTTTGTGTTAATTATATTAATACATAAATGTATATATAGTTACAAATATAGTTATATATAATTATATAGATATTTATCTAGTTATACAAATATTTATATATAGTTATACACATATAGTTTAAAATAATGTTGTATGTTGTTATGCATGTAATTATAAATATAGTTACATATGGTTATACATATAGTTACACATATAGTTAAACATATATTTATAAATGTAAGTTTATATATTTGTTAATTTAATTTTATATATTTATACATACAGTTATGTATAGGTATAGATATAATAAAATACTTTTTATATACTACTAAATACAAATATAAGTTGTAAATTTAATATTTAAATACAATTATGCACAAAAATTTTAAAGTTATACACATTGTAAGATATAATTATTTATAGTTATATATTATTTTACATATAATATATATAGTTATAAATAGTTAAATATAATAAAATATATAGATATATATAGATATATTCATACAATTAATTATTTGTGGTTATACTTAAATATAAACAACGTTATAAAAAAATATTTTGCTTTAATTATATTAATACATAAATGTATATATAGTTACAAATATAGTTATATATAATTATATAGACATTTATTTAGTTATACAAATATATATATAGTAAATATATCACATTTATATAAACATTACAAATATTCTATTTTTATATAAAAAATAATATGTAATATAAATATTTGCAAAATTATATAATCATTTAATATTACATAATTGTCAATATAATAAAATATATAAATGGATAGTTTAATGTAAATTTTGTATAGATATTTATAAATATTAATATATATGTATAAGTATTTATATATAAATTATATGTTTATATAAACATATCAATGTGTATTTATAATATAATATGTTTATATATATATATTAGAGTATAGATAATTATACATAATATCACTCAATTATATAAATGTATAAAATTTTATATATACTGTTATAGATATTAATTAAGATTAACATAAAATAAAAATTTGATTTAACATAAATCATAATATTAATTAAAGTATAGACTTTTATACATAATGTTATATGATTATGTAAATATAAACCATTAATATAAAGATTATTCAGATGCAAACATCATGTAATTGAAATCAACATCACTAAAACCCTAAAAATATAAATAGTAGATGAACAAATTTTAAAAAATGATAAATTTCGTTTAATTAATTATGTAGAGTCAAAATTATGTTAGGTTAAATGAAATCGAAGCAAAAATTAAGAAATTAGGAGGAGGAGAAAAACCTAATACCCAAATATACTGAAAAATGAAATTCTAAATGTCTATGTATAATTCATATAGACACAGATGTGTATAAGCAATTTGAAGGAGAAGAAAAAAGAAAAACTTACCTAGATTTAGAAGAAATATCAATTTTTTGTGATTTTGTGCTTACAATCGGCTCTGATTCGAAAAAATTATAGAGTTTCGATAATTCTAGGTTATAATGACTTAGCAAATAATTTTCAAATCAAAAAATTAAAACATTGAATTACAATTATGGTTAGTAAAAGGTCGGTGATAACAAATTTATAAGTATTTGGAAGTCCAATATACCGACCAATTTTAATGGTAATATATTTTTGGTTGTTTAATGGTAGGTAATTAGTCGGTAATTTCTATTTGCTATTTATATCCTAAATTACTGACCAATTTCTGACCAAAAATATTTTGGTCGGGAGTTATGACCAGTATTCGCTCGTGAAATGGTCAAAATTATTGACCTAAATATATAGTCGGTAGTTTGGTCGATAATTATGACGTTATAAATATATTGGATAACCACTTTATCGACTATTTTTAATGGTTATATATTTTTGGTCGTTAAATGGTTGGTAATCTTTTGTAAATTTTTTTTACTAATTCTCTCCTAATTTGCATATCATATTCCCGACAAAATATTTTGGGTTGGTAGTTGGTCAGGAATTTGGTGGGAAGTATTTTTTTCTGATACGCCTATTTGGATCTCTAAATTGATTAGTAATTACCGACCTATATATTTGGTCGGTAAATGGTCAGTATATTCGAAGCCATAAATAATTTGAAAACACACTATACTGATGAATTATAATGATAGGTTGTTAAATGGTCGGTAATATATTCGATAACAACTCTAAAGGCCGATTTCCGACCAAAAATATTTGGTTAGTAATAATGGTCAATAATTATGGTCGGTATTTTGTCGCAAATTTGGTCAGTAGAATTTTTTTTATCGAACCCTTTTTTGGCTGCAATTTGGTCGTATTTTGGATAGCAATTACCGACCAAATTTTTTGGTCAGTATTTCGATCAATATTATCATAATTTTTAGTAGTCATATCAGTCTATCTATCTATTTGGTTATATGTTTATTGTCTATCTATCTATCTCTATCCATATCTCTATCTATCTATATATCTATCTTTATTTTTTTCTGTCTCTCTGACTATCTCTCACTCTTTTATCTTTTACTATATAAGTCTCTTAGTCTTTGAGTCTATCTATCTATTTATCTATCTATCTATCAATCTGTCTGTCTATCTATGTACCTATCTAACTATATAACTATCTAATTATCTATCTGTTAATTTGTCTATTTGTCTATGTATTTATTTGTATATCTATCTATCTACCTATCTATCAAATTATTTATTGATCTATCTATCTATCAATATGTCTATCTATATATCGGTCTATCTAACTACCTATCAATATATTTGTGTTTCTATGTATCTATCTATGTGTCTATTTGTCTATCTATATATTTGTGTATCTATCTATCTATTTATTTGTATATTTACTAATCTATCTATCTATCTATCAATTTGTTAATCTATATATCTGTCTATCTATTTATCTGTCTATTTAAAAATTTTCTATTTGTCTATCCATCTATTTGTCTATCTATCTATTTATCTTTGTGTGTATCTATCTACCTATCTTTCTATCTATCTATCTATTTATCTATATACCTTTCTATCTATCTGTATATTTATTGATTTGTCAATCTGTTTATCTGTCATTCTATCTATTTGTTTATCTATATATTTATTTACTTGTCTATCAATTTATCTATCTATCTATCTATTTATCTATCTATCGTTATGTCAATCAATCTATCTATGTATATATCTATTTGTCTATTTATCTATTTGCCTATTTATCTATCTGTCAATCTATCTATCGATATATTTAATTATCTATTTATCTTTCTATATGTCTTTTTGCTTATATATCTAACTATCTATCTATATGTATGTCTATCTATCTGTATATATATCTATATCTATATATATATATATATCTATATATAAAACTATCTATCTATATATATATGTATATATCTATCTGTCTGTCTATATATCTATCTGTTTATCTGTCTATCTTTGTAAACATCTATTTGTCTATCTTTCTATCTAGCTATCTATCTTTATGTCAATCTCTCTATCTATTTATCTGTCAATCTATTAATCTATTAATCTATTTATCTTGCTCTCTATTTATCATTTTATTTATATGTCTTTCTATCTATCTATCAATTTATCTATATGTCTATCTTTCTATTTGTCTATTTTTTTAATCTATCTATTTGTCTATCTGTATATCTATCTATTTATCTGTCATTCTATGTATCTATCTATTTATATCTCTATATATCTATATATCTATATATTTTTCTAAGTGTCTATTTATCTATCTATATTTTTTTTCTTTTTGTGTTCTTGCCTTTTGCCTATCGGTCTATTTGTATATCTTCCTATCAATCTAGTAGTCAATCAATCTATTAGTTAATCAATTAATTAATCTATCTATCTATCTATCTATATATCTATCTAAAAATCTATCAGTCTATCTATCTTTCTATCTATTTACCAATCTATCTGTATCTATATCTATCTATCCATCTATATATCTATCTATCAATCTGTATATTTTTCTATCGTTATATATTTTCATTTGTCTAACTATGTATCTATTTTTCTATATGTATATCTATTTATTTGGCTTTCTATCTATCTATCTATCTTTCTTTCTTTCTATCTGTCAATCAATCAATCTATCTATCTATCTATTTGTATTTTTTTCTATATATATATATATATATCTATCTACCGAGCTTTGTATTTGTCTATCTATTTGACTATCTATCTATTTGTATATCTATCTATTTGTCTATATGGCTATCTTGCTATCTATATATTTTTCGATATGTCTAACTCTCTATCTTTCTAAGTGTCTATCAATCTATTTGTCTATCTACCTATTTAACTATATGTCTATATATCTATTTATTTATTTTCTATCTATCTATATATCCTTCTATCTATTTATTTATAGTTCTATCTCTCTATTTGTCTATCTATCAATCTACTATCTATTTATCTATCTCTATATCTATTTATTTTTCGGTGTATCTATCTATCTATTTATTTGTCTACATGATAATAAGTCTATCTATCTATATTTATAACTATCTAACTATCTATCTTTCTATCAATCTAACTATCTATCTAACTATCTAACTATCATTCTATCTATTGGTCTATAAATAAATCTATCTGTCTGTCTATCTATATATAAATCTATGTAGCTATTTATCTATCTGTCTGTCTTTTTGTTTATTGTCTATCTGTCTATTTGTATATTTGTCTATTTATCTTTCTATTTGTTTATCGATCTATTTATCTCTATGTGTAACTATCTAACTATCTATCTATGTAACTATCTATCTAATTGACTAACTATCTATAAGTCTATTTGTTATTCTTTCTATCTGTCTATATGACTATCTTCCTATCTATCAATCTAACTGGCAAACTATCTATTTGTTTATATATCTATCTATATATTTGTCTAACTATCTAACTATCTATCTGTTTATATGTCTATCTATCTCTCTAACTATATAATAAACATTCTTTCTATCAGTCTATCTATCTCTATATCTAACTATCTATATATGTGTATCTCTCTATATGTCTATCTTCCTATCTCTCTATCTACTTATCTATACATTTATTTATAAATCTATCATATTATTTTTCTATCTATATATGTATCTATTTCACAATTTCTCTATCTTTTTATATTTATATCTGTCTATTTATCTATATATCTATCTATCTATTTGACTATCTATATATTTGTATGTGTGTGTGTGTGTGTGTGTGTGTGTGTGTGTGTGTGTATATATCTAGCTATCTGACTATCTATCTATCTATATATAGATCTATCTATATATATGTTAATAAATCAATCTATAAGTCTATCTGATTATCATTCAATCTTTCTATCTTTCAATCTTTCTTTCTTTCTATCTTTATATTTGTTTTATCTTTATATATGTCTATCTCTTGATTTTCCTATCTATCTATCTACCTATATGTCTAATTGTTTATCTGTCTGTCTCTCTTGCTTTGTATCATTCTTTTTGTCTATGACTATGTGTCTGTGTTAATTATAAACACGCAAGGAAGGTAAGAAGCCCAGTGCTCCTCACTTATTTAGATACATACACATGAAGGCTCATGATGATCAGACTTTCGTTGATCAAAGATCTCATGTAGCAAATGTAAGTTTAATTAAAAAATTAATTTTTCTTTTTTTTGTTTGAATATAAATCGAAATACTTTTCGTGCTTTTTTATTAGGTGAGATATGAGGAAATGTTAGCTACTGTGACTCAAGCATACTCCAAGTCTACTTCAGGTTCATGTGATGGTGCAACATATAGTTCTCATTCATTAGCTACACCAGTTGATGCAAATCAAAAGTGGTATGTGGCTGTTGATGGCAAGTAGAAGTTGCCCGTCTATGTTGTTAATTCATCAACATCTTCATTGTACTCTCATAGATGACCATACTATGAGGCTGAATTTTTATGATCAGTTTCGAATTTATTCTCGAAGATGGAGGAATTTCAGCACGCGATGCTAAATTCGATACAGTTTCAGTTGGCCGATACTGAGCGACACATGATCGACTATGAAGATGATAGGGATGAGTTGCGTATGTGTTTTGACTAGCTTACAAAGAAGTTTCAAGGAGGACTACATTTCAACCCTGATGATCTACCTCGGATTGTTCAGTGTAATGCTCCAGCTACGGCATCTACTCCATCACCTACGGCAGCACCTGCAGCAACTGCATCAGGACTAGCAGCAGCAGACAGCTCAACCCCAATACTAGACATCTCACCATGTAGATCAAAAACATCACAGGATAACTATTATGAAACTAGGTTGGATGATTGAGTGCATTACAAACATTTTTTTTCAATGCCTTAAACATTGATTTTAAATTTTATTTTTTTATTTTGTCTTGATATTTTTAATATATATATGCAGTATATATAGTTACTTGCTAGAGTTAATTGGATTTTTATTTTGTTGTTTTATTTGTAAATGTTTCTGCAGAAGCTGAATCAAAACTGGGAGAAAAATGATTGTTTTTTTTTGTTTTATGTTCCAGTTTCTATAGGAACTAAAGAAATACTACAAAAAAAATTAGGTCGTTAATTATAGACCGAATTATGACCAAACTGATCAAAATTTTTTAATATCAATGATGGGTCAAAGGTCACCAAATGATCGGTAATTCTTTTGGAGATCAATTACTGACCAATGATTTTATAAGATTTTGGTCAGTTTTTTGTCATAATTTTTTAGGCTTTTATGACCATTTTGTGACCATTTACCGACCTAATGCTTTTGGTTGAAAAATGGTCAGAATATCATCAGAAATTATTTTTCGGTAAATGGTGTATAAATTGTTGGTAATTACCCACCATTTGGAGACCATTTACCGACCTAATTCTTTTGGTCGAAAAATGATCAAAATATCATCGGATTTTGTTTGTAGGTAAATGCTCTCCAAATGGTCGGTAATTACCGACCAATTTGAGACCATGTTCCGATCTTATTTATTCGGTTGGTAAATTATCGAATTATAGTCGATAAATCTTTGTCGGCAGAGGATCAATAAATGGCTGGTAATTTCCCGACTGACTAATTTTTTGTCGATAAAATATTTAGCGACGAGCAAAATTACAACCAAATATTCTGATCAGTAAAATGTTTGGTATTAGGTTTATCGACCAAAAAACACCAAATTTCCAACCAAATAATTGGTCGATAATACGGTGAATTTTAGTAGTGATATTCTAATAAATAAATAGAGAGATAGAGAAAAAAACAAATAGACAAATAGATAGATAGACAAATTGACACAGATAGATATATAGATAGAAAGTTACAAATATAGATAGATAGACAAATGGACAAATAGAGAGATAGACTGATATACAAATAAATATATATACATATAGATAAGTAGACAAAAAGATAAATATAAACATAGACAAATTGACATATAGATAGATATATAGTTAGATAGAAAGATAGAAGATAGATAGATATACAGATAGGTAGATAGATACATAGAAAGATAAAGACAATAGACACATAAATACATATACACATACCACATTGTTACATAGTCACATAGATAGATAGATATAATGAGACAAAGAGATAGTCAGATAGATAGACAAATAGACATATTGGTAGAAAGACATATAGGCATATAAAAAGATATATAGATATATAGATAAACAAATAGATAGATTGAAAGATAGAAATATAGAGATATAGATAGACAGATAGATAGACAAATAGAAAAATAGACAAGTAGCTAGATATACAGTTAGACAAATAGAGATATATATATATAGTTAGACAAATAAATAGATAGACAGATATACAGATAGTTATATAAATTGAGAGATAGATAGACAAGTAGAGAAAGAAAAATAAATAGATAGATAGATAAATAGTCGGATAGATAGATAGACAGATAGATAGATAGACAGATAGATTGGTAGACAAAATGATAGATTAGCAGATAGGAATATAGGTAGATAGACAAATAGAAAGAAAGATAGATAGATATATATATATATATACATAGACATATAGATAAACAAATCAATAGATATGAAAATTGGTAGATAGACAGATATACAAATAGACATCTAGACAAATAGATAGATAGATAGTCGGGTAGAGAGATAGACATAATGTTTGATAAATAGATAGGTTTGATAGATAGATAAACATATAGACAGATAGACAGTTAGATAGATAGATAAAAAAATAGACAGATAGCTAGATAGACAAATATATAGATAGATAGGTATAAATATAGATAGGTATAAATATAGATAGATAAATATAAAGATACATAGATAATTAGATAGATAGATAGCCTGATAGATAGAAAGACAATTTGATAGTTAAAGATATAGATTGAAAGATAGACAGATAGTTAGAAAGGCATATAAATAGGTAGATAGTTTGATAGTTAGATAAATAAATATATTGATATATAAATAGATAGATAGACAGATAGATACATATATAGATAGATTATTAGATAGATAGACAGATAGATTGACAGATAGATTGATAGACAAATAGACTGATAGATTGATAGATGGATAGAAAAATAGATATATTGACAAATATACTGATAGTCATATAAACAAATAGTTTGAAAAAAAAAAGATATATTGATAGTTACATAGATATATAGATAGATACATAGATACATAGATTTACTTATCATCTAATATATTAAAAGATAGACAATTAGATAGATAGATAGATAGATTGATTGAAGATAGAGAATTAGGCATATAGAAAGATAGATAGTTAGATAGTTACAAATAAAGATAGATAAACATATAATCAATTATATAAATAGATAGATTGATAAATAAATAGACATTCAGATAGATAGATAGATAGATAGATATATAGACAGATATATTGATATAGATATAGATAGACATATAGATATATACATAGATAGATAATAGACAAATAGATAAATTCACAGATAGATAGATTGTTTTATTTATTTATTTATAGTTAGATAGACAGATAGACAGACAGATAAACAGATAGACAGACAGATAGATAGATAGATAGATAGAGACAGATAGATAGATAGATAGAGCGATAGACAATTAGATAGACAGATAACAATATAGCCATAGAGATAGATAGATAGATATATATATATACACACACACACACACACACACACACACAAATAGATAGACATATATATATATATATACAAATAAATAGATAGATATATGGATATATAGATAGATAGATAGATAGAATGATAGATAGATAGTTAAACAAATAAATAGATAGAAAGATAGATAGACAGATAGATAAATAGAAAGAGACTTATAGTTAGATAAACAAAAAGAGAGATATACAAATAGGTATATATGCTGATAAATAGATAGATAGAAAGATTGACATACATATAGATAGATAGAAACATGGATAAATAGATAGAAAAATCAAAAAGATCTACAGATAATCAGATATAAATATATACTTGTTCAAATAGATAGATAGGAAGATATATAGAGAGATAGACAAATAGATTCATAGATATATAGATTGAAAGATAGACAAAAAACAAAATATATAGATTAGCTGATAGTTAGATCGATGGATATATAGAAAGATAGATATATAGATAGAAATATAGATAGTTTGAATGATAGACTGATAGACAAAAAAACAATTAGACATTTAAAGAGGTAGATAGATAAAAAGATGGATAGACCAACATATAGATTGATAAATAGAAATTTAGATAGGTAGATAAACTTATAGAAAGATAGATAGATAAATAGAGAGACAACTAGACAAATATAATGATAGATAGATAGAAAAATAGAAAGATATTTAGTTAGTTAGTCAGTTAGTTAGCTAGTTAGAAAGATAAATAAGGAGAAAGACAGACAGACAGATAGATAGATAGATTGATTGATTGATTGATTGATTGATTGAAAGACAAAGCCAGATAGACAAATTGATAAATTGACAAATAGAAAGATAGGTAAATAAACAAAAAGATAGATATACAGATAGACATATAGACATATAGACAAATAGATAGATAGATATATAGAAAGATAGATAGAAAATTGGATAGATAGATAGATAGCACTACAAGTAATACCAAATAGCTAGGGAATATTCCCTAGCAAAACTAGTTTGGGAAAAATCCCTAGCTAAATTAGTGAGAAAAAATTTCCTAGCTAAATTAGCGAGGGAAAAATCCCTAGCTATTTTAATTCCAGAATTGTTTTCACATTTTGAATTATTTACATAAAATTTAATTACATATTTTAAAATTTTTATATTAAATTTAATACAAACAAAATCTATAAACAAATAATTTTAATTAAAAAAAATAAAATCAGTTAATAAAATATTCTAATACAATATGTTACATAGCTAAAAAATAAAAATAACAAAACTTAATTATATTTTATATTTCATCAATGTATCTAATGACAGTGCACAAAGTATAATTTCTCCATAAAATTGACGTTGCTTTCTCTCCCCCAGCTCCTCAAAATCTACATACTACTCAAAAACCCAAGCATGTCCCTTCATGGCTATCTTCATTGCTTCCTTTAGTTATAGTCTACATTTTCTCCCCACCTCCAACTCCTTCATTTTATCTGCCAATGCCCTTTTGTATCTAGCTGCTCTTCCAATAGCATTTTATTTAACCTTGTGTTTGTTGAATGTATATATGTATACTTGTGCGTGTATTTTTGTGCCTGTGTGTGTGTGTGTGTAAACACACACACACATGTACTTTCATGCAGCTACAGATTCTATCAAAGACAATAGAAGAAAATAATCTAGAGCTTAAAAAATACGCATATATGTCTTTCAGGCATGGTCAGCATCTTCTAGTTCTTTGTCCTCAAGTACTCCATGTAGTTAGAGAATATTGTTATACCTGCACATGGAGCATAACATACTACATTTACCAACCAATAAAGAACACAACACAATACTGATGATAAACAGATAGACTAGCTCATGCAACATTAACTACCATTTGCTAGAAATTTCACACAATGAGATAATTATGAGCTTATTTTTAAATTACCGAATCAAGATTTTCCATGATTTCCAGTGAACGACCCATCAACATAATCTTCTGTGTTGCTGAGCTTCACGCATTAGTTCATTGTTAATTATAAGAAAGTTGAAAGTGTTAGACAAATGGGAAATGGTAGTTAAAATAACAACAAGGTGCATGGTATTGATTATTTTCACACATGTAGGTTCATATAGAAATCTACAGAAGCAAGGAAACCTTAAAGAAACCAAAGAAAAAAAAATTAGAAAAAAAAATGCAATGCATAGGAAAAGAACACAATTTAGCTCACCTTTGTATTCTATTCCACTCTTGAGTTTTATAATGACCATCTTCCAAGTCAAGTTGTTAAGAAAAGGCTTGTGATTAACATAGATGGTCTACAACATTCAGTATTAAAAAAATTAATTAACAGTGTTATCATGAACGTATGCATCAAATATTTTTCTAAATTTACTTAACAATTCATAGGCATGTATATATGCAATATACTTGCATACAGTAGAATATAGTATAACTATGTGTCCAAACACGCACGTGCACACACACATGCACACACACATGCACATAAGCTATTTTCCTATCTTCTCATATTTCTTTATCTTGTACATATATTGCTCCTGTAGGTTCAATAGAACAACATATCAATTTATAAAGTAGAAAAGATGACACCCAGCAAAACATAAGCAATATCACAAACATCGTGCTCATCAATAAGATATTTTATTTTGTATATATCTACATTAAATACTACAGTGTACATGTACATATACTAAGTATATATGTACATTTATACTATAGTATTTAATGTATATATATACTATAGTATATATACATATACACTACAGTATTTATGGATGTCTTATAGAAATAGAAAATAAGGTATAGATATAGATATAGAATAGTGGGTAAAGTATTATCTCATTTTACTTCAAAAAGAAGGCACAAAACAATAATTTGAAAATGTGAATATTTATAAATTTTTGAAAATATATCTAAAAAGTCTGAGAGGAAAACCTGGAAAACAAGCCATGAACCAGGCTTGTTGCATCAAAATTCGCACCTTGCCTTCTTGCAACTAGAACTATCTTCCGGTCCCAAGGCTTATAAGGGGGCTGCTCTGCCCCTCCACTCCCTGCAGCACCATGCTCCCTTGTAGTTTTCTCAGAACATTTCTTCTCCTCTCCATGTGCTTGTACCAATTATTTTGAAAGCTTAGCTTCATTGTGTTAGTCCATCAACCCTATGGTTTCTGCTGCCATATGGTTTTTCTCTTGGTTCGAAGCAAGCACCATCACTTCATTGTATGTGACAATATAACTATAGAATAGTACATTGTCATACACATTCATGGCTGGAAAAAATTCAATATGCACTCCATAAAAATAATATGTACTCCATTAAAACAATACACATTCACAGATATATAAAAATAGTAATTATAGACATGAACAAACATGAATCTGACTTGATAGTCATACAACTTTAATAAATATCTAAAGCATGGCCAGCAATGATGTTTAGAGAGAGAGAGAGAGAGAGTAAAAAAATAAAATATTTTATAAATAATGAATATAATAATAGCTCAGCTTTCTTTTGAATCAGCAAAGATCGGTAAAGATGGAACCCATCCATAGGAAGGACTGTGATAGTGTCTGAAGGCTTTGAATCAAAATTTATTCGTGTGTCTCACATCCATATTGAAGTCAGCACCAGCAGCTTCCATGACTATTCTATGGTATGTGTTTGATGCTTCTTCACCACATGCAAATGATTCAGTACCCATATTTTGGTCAATGTTCATAGCCATTATACTTTCCCCATGATAAATCCAAACAAATTAATTTGGTACGAAGCCATATTTAGCAAAATGGTATCTTATAGTGTTTACTTCACAAAAAGGGATATTCTGACACTTCCAGTTATTATATGGACACTTAATTTTTTCTACATCCATCCATCTCAATTGACTACACACAAAGTTGATGAAAGTTTCAAGCCGACTCAAAAATTATTGATTCAAAATTCCATTCATAAACCTTTTGTACATCTACTGACGATTTGAACTCATTTTGCCCTATTTTATTTACAAAGAATAAAGCTCAATCATTATTTTGAATGAAACATAAAATTACTTCAAAATATACTAATAATTAAATACATTTACTTATAGATGATTATTTAAAGATTAAATATTGTGTATATTGAGGCAATGCATTTGTAGATTCTACATTAATAGATAAAGCATTTTTTAGTATGTTTAAAATAAATAGATATCACACTATTACTCGATGAAGAGAGCAAAATACATGAATAGTCAAGAAAGGAAAGCAAAAAATAAATAAATTGAAATTTTGAAGGAGTAAGCTTCTCACGTCTCAATGTAAAACAAATAACACAATTTTTATTGTGATTCTACTCAATCTTTGAATATTAAAATAAAAAAGAAAGAATAAATTAATGGAATCGAGATCCAATTCCAAGAACTCTTGGTAAATGAATTAATGAAGAAGCCAGACATGAACAAAAACATATTTGGAATTGAAAACATAACATACAAAGTATTCAACTAGAAAACATAGATGTGAAACAAACTACAATTATAGATTCCTAGTCTTACAAATCTAAACTGATTAGATATACAAAAAATTATAGACATTAACATTATCATTATTTGTGGAAAACTACAATCAAAGGATAGTTTAGTAATTAAAACTTACATACACCTCAATTAAAACCTAATCAATATGAAGGATGAAAAATTATTAATTTAGTAAAAATTATATATATAACCATGACTTATATACAGGTGATTAAAGATTTTAGTACTTGTAATGATTTACGATGAACATCAAGATTAAAATGAAGTGCATGAGGAGGATCATCGGTCATATATATACTTGTGGTAATAACTTCACTTTACAAGATAACATTCATACACAAATATCTACTATATAATTTAAACGGAAAATAAAATATACGATAATAGTTAAGGTAGAAGAAGAATTTCAAAATAACAAATAGCAAAATCAAAACACACCCTTAGTAGTTACAATGATCTTGTGGATGGTCGAAATAAAAATGTTCACCGTTATTTAATTTTAATTGGAGACTATAAAAATTGATAAAATAATATTGTTGTTGTATTCTAATGCATTATAATAATTATTTAATAAACATATGATAATATTTTAACAACTCTCATTTATTAGTAATAATATTTGATAATACTCAAAATTCAAATAGAATAACAAAAACAAAGTGTTTTGATGCATTCTAAAGATATAAAAATGGATTCCATATATATTGATGATTTAAATTTAATTTTATTTATTACAATTTTTTTTAAATGTGACACATATTTTAATATGAATAAATAGTTTAAATTAAAATTCAATTAAGTTCAATGATGTTTGATATGTTTGTTAATATTAATGTCTCAATTTTATTAATGTATTTAACAAATCTTGGTTATTAATCAATATTTTTTAACATTATTCCACATGTTTTCAAAAAAATATATTTATCTACACACAAAAAACAATATATAAATATTATTTTTATATATAAAGACTATAAATAAATAAATAAATAAATAAATAAATAAATAAATATATATATATATATATATATATATTATAAACATCAAATAAATGTGTGTGTGTGTTTGTGTGTGTTCACACATCAAAAACCAAAGGCTAGACACACTAATTCTTGAGAAAGATGTGAGCCTCCTTGGAGGTTGTAAGTTCAATCTCCATAAGCTACAAAAAAATTATTAGGATAAATAATCATGCCTCATTTAGTTATATTTAATTATATAGAGTTTTATATAGTTATACAAATATATATATATATATATATATATATATATATATATATATAGTTATACACATATAGTTAAACATAATGTTGTATGTTGTTATACAGTAATTATAAATATAGTTATATATTGTTATACATATAGTTACACATATAGTTATATTATATTTATACATGTAGGCATATATATTTTTTCATATAATTTTATATATGTGTACATATAGTTATCTATAGGTATAGATATAGTAAAATACATTTTTATATACTAATATATAAAAATGTATATTAAATATATGTTTTTAATTATATATTTATATATAGTTATGTATAATGTTTTTTTAGTTATACATTTAGGCAAACACAATTATTTATAGTTTATGTTCTTATACCTATAGTTTATATAGTTAAAAAAAGAGTTATATATAGTAAAACATATAGTTATATATAGATATATTCATACAAGTAGTTATATGTAGTTATATATAAATGTATACAAGGTTATAAACAAATATATAGGATTTACATATATGTATACATATATGTATACATAGTTACAAAAACAGTTATATTTAATTATATATAATGTTACATAGTTATATAAATATTTATATATAGTTATACACATATAGTTAAGCATAATGTTGTATGTTGTTATACATGTAATTATAAATAAAATTACATGTGGTTATACATATAGTTACCCATATAGTTATACTTATATTTACACTTGTAGTTATATATATTATTTCATATAATTTTTTATATGTGTACATATAGTTATCAATAGGTATAGATATAGTAAAATACATTTTTATATACTAATATATAAAAATATATATTAAATAAATGTTGTTAATTATATATTTATATATAGTTATGTATAATGTTTTTTTAGTTATACATTTAGTCAATGATAATTAGTTATAGTTATATGTTTTTATACCTATATATAATTAAAAATAAAGTTATATATAGTTAAACATATAGTTATATATAAATATATTCATACAAGTAGTTTTATGTAGTTATACATAAATGTCTACAATGTTATAAACAAATATATAGATTTAAATATATGTATACATATATGTATACATAGTTACAAATATAGTTATATTTAATTATATAGAGTGTTACATATTTATACAAATAGTTATATATTGTTATACACAAGTTGTTAAACATAATGTTGTATGTTATACATGTAATTATAAATAAAATTACATGTGGTTATACATATAGTTATACATGTAGTTATACTTATATTTATACATGTCAGTATATATATTTTTTCATATAATTTTATATGTGTACAGATTGTTATCTATAGGTATAGATATAGTAAAATTTATTTATATATACTAATATATAAAAATATTTATTAAATATATGTAGTTAATTATATATTTAAATATAGTTATGTATAATATTTTTTTAGTTATACATTTAGTAAAAGATAATTATTTATAGTTATATGTTCTTATCCCTATAGTATATATAGTTAAAAATAGAGTTATATATAGTTAAACATATAGTTATATATAGATATATTCATACAAGTAGTAATAAGTAGTTATACATAAATATATACAATGTTATAAACAAATATTTAAATTTAATTATATGAATACATATATGTATAGATAGTTACAAATATAATTATATTAAATTATATAGTGTTACATAGTTATACAAATATTTATATATAGTTATACACATATAGTTATAAATATGTATGTAGAAAAAGATATAATTATATATAATGTTTTTGTTGTTATACATTTAGTAAAATAGAATTATATATAGTTATATATTAATATATATAGTATATTTTGTTAGAAATAAATTTATATAGAATTATACATATAGTTATAAATTATTATATAGTAACAAGAATAGTTATGTATAGTTATAAATATAATTATAAAAATAGTTTACATAATTATAAATATAGTTATAAATATATTTATATATAATGGCATATGATAATATAATTATACAAGTGTTTAGATATAATATTTGTGTTTACAATATTTTTATAAATGTTATATATATATATATAATTATATATATGTAATACTTTTATAAATATTATATAGTATATATATCACATTTATATAAACATTATAAATATTATATATTTAAATAAAAATTAAAATGGTATATAAATGTTTACAAAAATGTATAAACATTTTATATGTTATATAATTGATATATACAAAATTATATAAATGGATAGTTTTATGTAAATGTTCTATAGATATTTATAAACATTAATACATATGTATAAATATTTATATATTGCATTATATGTTTATATAAACATATGTATAGCTATTTATATATAATGTCATACGATTATATAAATATATAAAAGTTTATATTTAATGTTAATTTTTTTGGAGAAAACAAAAATAGAACCCATAAACAATAAGTTTGTTTTTTTAAGTTGCAAAAGCATAAAACATCAAACATTATTAATTTTCATAAGTTACAGAAGGAAAAAACAATTTGTAAATATTTAGTATTTGAAATACATAAAACCTAAAAATTTAAACAATAAAAGAAAAAAGTTTACACTGACCATTTATTGTTTAATCAATGGCGTAGACTCAAAATTATATAAGTAATATGAAAATTGAATAAAAAAAAGGAAAATTGGGAGAAAAAAATTATACCCGAATTTTTTATAAAAATGAAAATCTACAAGTGGTAATCAAATTGAGAGAGACAGAGATATGTATATAGCATTCCCAAAGGAGAAGAACAATGATAATATTACTTAGTAACAAGAAGAGGTAGATTTCGTAGGTTGCTCTTGCTCCAGTAGTAATGTTTTGCTTCTCCTCTCTTCGTCATTGAAAGATAGAAAAAATATTAGGTGCTTAATGCCTTTGCTTTTTTTTTTCAAGGAAACTATGTATAAATACTAAACTAGATGTAAATATACAGAAAATAAATAATACAAAAATATAAGAGTAAACAAAAATTATAAAAAATAAATAATTTAAATAAAATAAATGAAATAGATTTTTATTAACCATAAATGATATTATTTCATAAATAAATAAAATAATATTATATAATAATAAAGTATTCATATATATATATATATATGGTTATAAATTTATAGGAATTCAATTTATAATTTATTAATATAATATGAAATAATTATAAAGGCATAAAATTTGAATCTTTTAGTCATTATATATTTTAATCTTTGAAGTCTTCATTTCATAACCACACTGAACTATTTATTTTTTAAATCATCAATTTTTTTTTGATTTATTTAAAACATCTATGTATTAAAATAAAAATATCAATTTATTTTCTTTTAAATTTTATTAAAAATTTGAAAATTTTTTTATAAATCAAAATTTTCAAATATTTTAGTCATTATATTTTTAAAAAATTCCTACCATCATAGAAATATTATTTTAAAATTTTATTTGTATAAATATTTACTTGTTTATTCATTTAACCATATATTTTTATAAATTTTTTTATTTAATTAAACAATTGTTTATTTTAGTTTTGTATTAGTAATAATTTTTATTTATGTTTATTTATAATTTAAAATATATTAAAAAATATTATAATTATATAATTAATTAAATAATGTTTTTTAATACAAATTTTAAATATCATAAATAAATATTTCAAAAAAAATTTAATTATAATTTTTAATAAATTAAATAATCAAAAAATAGTTATTTTAGTCATATTTAATATAAATAATTATTTGTATTTATATATTTATTAAATTTCTTATTTATAATATCATATTTTTATTATTATATGAGGAGATTGTGTCTTTCAAAGATCGCTCATCTATAGCCCATGACATACCTTTAATATAGAAAATTATATAAATATTAAAATAATTATTGCTTTAATAAATATCATTAAAGAATAGCGATGGAAATTATAACTAGCAAAATAGCTAAAGAAAAAATCATAGCTAAATGCATATATTTTGAGAAAATAAACATTTAAGGAATTATCGCTTTCAATTATATATTAAATCATAAAAAGATAAATTTAGATAATTATTTAGGGAAAGATTTTGCCTCGTTTTAATTAGCTAGGGAAATTCCGTCGCAAAGTCCGACACTAAAGTTCCGACTTTTCTTTTGGCAAAATATCCACTATAATTTTAGCGATGGAAAATTTTCAATCCAACATTTCCGTCGCTAATCCATCACTAATTTGTCGCAAAATTTTAATTTAATGTAAAATCAAAAATTATTTGTTATTCCTTAGCTAATCCCTCGCTAATTAGGTAGAAATTTTTTCCCTAGCTAAATTTCCATGGCTGAATAGACATTTTTTTGTAGTGTAGATCAAAAGATTGATTTATTGATTGATAGACAGATTTACAAATAGATAATTAGATAGATAGATTGATTAATTGATTGAATGATAGATAGATAAACAAATATGCACATAAATGGATAGGAAAAAAATAAATAGACAAATAGAAAAAAAAGAGATAGATAATATATACTAAGATAGATAGAAAAATAATTTGATAAATAGATAGAAAGATAGACATAAAAAAAGATACATAGATATATAGATAGAAAAATATATAGATTAACAAATAGATTGATAGATAGATATATAATTAGATAGATCAACAAATAGATAGAATTATAGATAGACAAGTAGACTAATAGACGAAAAGATAGATAAGGAGATAGATAGATAAATTTATAAATAGATAGATTAATAGATAGTTAGATATAGTGATAGACAAACTAACAAATAAACATATAGATAGATAGAAAAATAAACATATAGAAGGATAGATAGATATGCTAATAGATAGAGAAATAGATAGATAGATAGATAAATAGATTGATAAATAGATAGATAGAAAAATAGATAGATAGATATATAGACAAATAGTAATTAGACCTACAGACAGACAGACAGATAGATAGATAGATAAATAGTCTAATTGACTGATAGATAGAAAGATAGTCATATACTAAGATAGATAGATAGATAAAAAATAGATAGCTACATAGATAGATTGATTTAAACATAAACATATATAAAAATAGATAGATAGATAAACATATAGTTAAATAGATAGATAAACATATAAACAGATAGATAGATAGATAGACAAGCAGATAAATAGATAGATAGAAAAATAGATAGATGGATAGACAAATAGATAGATAGATAGAGATATAGATAGATAGATAAACACATAAAAAGATAGAAAGATAGACAAAGTGAGAAATAGATAGATAGATAGCTATATATATATACAGTTTGATAGAAAAATAGATAGATAAACAAACATAAGATAGATATATAGATAGACAGATAGACAAATAGACAGATAGATAGATAGATAAACACATTATTTACACATAGACTTAAATAAATATATAGATACACAGATAGACAATTAGACTAATTGACTAATAGGAAGTTATATAGTTTGATAGATATACACTTAGATAAATAGATTGATATATTATTAAATATATTGACAGTTAGACATTTGGACATATATAGAGATTGGTAGATAGATAGTTAGGAAGATAATAGATAGACATATAGATAGATAGAAAGATAGAAAAATAAACAAATAGATAGTTAATTAAATAAATAGATAGGCAATAGATAAATAAACATGTAGATAGATATAAATATTAACATATAGATAGATAGAGTAATAAAATGATATACAGAAAAAGATAGTTAAATAGTTAGACAAATAGATAAAAGATTGGTAAACAGATAGACCATTAGATAGATAGATAGATTGAATGATAGATATATAGACAGAAATATAGATCTACGGATAGGTAAAAATACAAATAGACAAATAAATAGAAATAGAGATAGATAAATAGACACTTAGTTAGAATGACAAATATATAGATAAATAGATATATAGATAGATAAACAAACATATAAATAGATAGATAGATATATATATATATATATATATATATATATATATATATATATATACTAATAGATAGATTCACAAATAGATAGTTAGTTAGTTAGTTAGTTAGATAGATCGATAGATAGATAGATAGATAGATAGATCAACACACAGATGAATCTATAAAATGATACATAAACAGAAATATAGATAGATATATTGATCAACATTTTGATAGATAAATAATCAGATAGATAGATAGATAGACAAAGAATCATATAGAAAGATAGAGAGACAAATAGACAGATAAATAGATAGATAGGCAGATAGAAAAATAAAAGATAGATGGATGAGTAAATAGATAGATAGACTTATAAACTGATAGACTGATAGTCAGATAGATAGTTGGATAGTTAGATAAGTAAACATATATATAGATATACAAGTAGACAATTAGACACACAGATATATAAAGATATAGATATATAGCTAGAGAGATTGATAGGTAGAATGATAGACTAATAGATTGAAAGATAGTTAGGTAGTAAGATAGATAGAAAAGTAGAAAGAAATATAGTTACTTAGATAGATAGATTGACACTTAGACAAATATACAGATCAATAGGTAGACATATACACAGACAGATAGATAGATAATGAGATATGTAGATAGACATATAAATAGATAGATAGATATATAAATTGATAGATAAATAGACAAATAGACAAATAGATAGTCAAATAAATTTATAGATAGATAGTCAAATAGTCATATATATAGATAGACACATATATAGATAAACATGTAGATAGATAGACATAGAGACACATAGATAGATAGATAGACAGACACACACACAGACAGACAGATAGTTAGATATATGAATAGATAGATAGATACAAAAAAAGATAGATAGAAAGATAGGTAGATAGATAAATAGATAGATTGATAGATAGAAATATAGATAGATAAACAGATAGGTAAAGAGATAGATAGACACATAGATAGATTGGCAGATATAAATATAAACACATAAACATAGAGAGATAGACAAAGATACAAAAAGATATATATATAGATATACAGATTAATAGATATATAGATAGATAGAAAAACAAACATATGATATATAGATAGACAAACAAATAGACAAATAGAAAGATAATTAGATATAAATATAAACATATAAAGACATAAATAAATAAAAAAATAGCAATTATACAAAAGACTAATAGGTAGTGAAATAGTTTGATAGATAGACACAAAGATAAATAGATATATAAACTATTAAATAGATTGACATATAGACATTTAGACATATATATATATTGATAGTTAGATAGATAAGCACATAGACAAATAGATAGATACAAAGATAAATAGATATAGAAAAATATATATATATATATATATATATATATATATATATATATAGATAAATAGATAGATAAACAGATTGAAAGATAGACATATGGATATCTAATAAAATAAATAGATAGACATTAGACATAGAGGTGTCAACTGGGTAGGGCCAGCCCTACCTGGCATGAGGCACGGCATGGTTCGACCGTGCCTGGGTCGGCCCGGCATGGGAAAATGCCATGCCCGGGTAAGGCACGAGCCATGCCGTGCCTGTCCCGGCATGGTTCGGCCCATGGAACGGCACACCGGCACGGGTTTGTCCCCTGCCGGGTGTCCCCCGAGCCCAACCCCGCGAGTGCCCTACACCCCTCCTGCAAAAAAGACCAAGGGTCAGGTCTAATTAGACCCGACCCACGGTCCCACGAGGCCCGAACTGACCCAAGGCCCCAACTGGAAAAAAAATTAATAAAAAATTTAATTTTTAGCCGTTGGATCTTGACTCCAACGGCTAGGGGGCAGAATCCAACGGCCCTCATGATTCTGCCCCCTAAAAAATTAAAAAAAAATTAAACAAAATACTTATTTTTTAAAAAAAAATTATCTTTAATCTATAAATTCCACCCCCATCTCATTAACATTTATGTTTTTCATAAACATAAATTCTCTCAAATCATTCTATTTCTCTCTCAAAAATCTTACTTATCTCTCTTGGGACTCGGGATTTCGGCATTCGGCTTGGATTTTCAGGAATCTCAACTTTAGTTTTGAACTTAGAGCTTGACTGTGGTGCACTATACACGTGACCGACCTCACTGCTTTTACCGGGTAATTTATTTTAAGTTTTTTTAACTTTTCTCTCTCTTTAGTTTCTCTCTCTAGACCAAAAATAGAAAAAATTAAAATCAGTCTTCTAGTCTCTAAAAAACAATTCTGAATAACAAAAATCCTAAAAAATGACAAATACAACTGAAACATATTTAAATTTAGAAAATGAAAATATTACACAGAGGTCGGAGGCTGCTGAAACTTTGATTTCTCCAGTCATCTCAACCCAAACTTCTAAAAGACAAAAAACTAGGACTTCTGTAGTTTGGACTCATTTTAATATAATAAAACAAAAAAATGTTAGGGGTGAGGAACAAAAAATGGCACAGTATAAATATTGTATAAGACTTTTAACATGTAAGAGTTCGTTTGAGACTGTGCACCTTAAGAGGCATGCACAATTATGCACCAAAAATCATGGTCCATTAGATCCTAGGCAAACCCAACTTGGCACTGCACTTTTTAAGACTGGATCGAGTTCATTCTCAAAGTTTACTCCATTTACATACTCCAGCGAGTTGGGTAGGGACGGCTTGGCCAGACTTATCACATTGATGGGCCTTCCGATCAGATTTTCAGAAGATCCAAGAGTAGTGCGCATCATACAGACATATTTTTAGCCTGCTTATCATAAGATTCCTCGGTTCACATCTAGGAATGACATACTAAAGATATATAAGTTAGAAAAACAAAAAAAAATTAATGAATTTATGGCATATAGTAGAGTTGTGTCCGTGACGTCTGATATCTGGACAAGTCACGATGAATCATTTTATGCATGTCTCACCAGCCACTATGTAGATTCTAACTGGAGTATGAATAAAAAAAATTTTAAGATTTTTTGAGATTCTTCATCCTCATGATGGCCCTGCCATTTTTGAGTGTATAATGAAAATCTTTAGGAAATATAAAATTCAAAATAATATTTTTAGTGTCACATTCGATAATGCATCTAATAATTGAGTAGCAATCAACATGTTTGTTAGGAATATTAGAGATGCACCATTAGGAGAGATCTTTCATATCAAATGCATGTGTCACATGATTAACCTGATTGTTAAAGCAGGTATGAAGGTGTGTTCCCCCGCGTTGGATAATATACGTAACGCACTAAAATATATTCGCACTCCTCGCAGGCAACAAGAGTTTGGTAGTCTCTGTTTGTCTGCGAATCATAAGAAGAAGAAATTCCAATCGGATGTGAGACATCGTTGGAATTACACGTACCTGATCTTAGAATCATGTGTTGGATACGAACACGTGATATCCGACTACATCAATAGTAAGAGTGTCGAACTTATTATTGACGACATTGACTGGGCTTCAAGAATTCCTTTTATGAAATTCCTTAATATTTTTTATGACACGACGAACATGTGTTCGTTGGTTTATATGCCCACGACTTGCATTGTACTCCGGTGCATATGCAACATTAGTAGCATATTTAGGAAGTATCGAGCTGATCCGACACTTAGTCATATGGTTGTAGAGATGGAAACCAAGTACTTGAAGTACTAGTCCACCGTTCCATCTCTTTATTGCCTCGCTGCATGCATGGACCCTAGGGTTAAGGTGGAAGAGGTAGAAAACACCCTGACCTACATTTCCTCGTGCATGAACCTGGAAAAGTCACCTGAAGGGTTCATTCATGAGAAGTTGACTGACCTGTTCATATACTACGATACTAGGTATGGTGGTGGTAGTAGTGAGACTATAATTACGGACATTGATACCTTGTTCAGAGATGACGATTTTTTCATTCTGGTAGTGAGGGGGAAACATAGGGGTGGACCATCACATAGGAGCGAGCTTTCTCGGTACTTAGATACCGATTACTACTCAATCCTATTACATTCGGATACTAAGAATCTTGATATATTACAGTGGTAGAAATCATATGAGTCAACCTTTCCCATGCTATCGAGGGGCACGAGATCTATTGACTCCTCCGGTGTTGAGCGTAGCATCGGAGTATGCTTTTTCTATTGTAGTGAATATGATTTTGGATAAGAGATCGAGATTACGTCCAGATATTGTTGAGGTATTGGCTTGTTTGAAGGATTGGGAGGATTCGAGGTTTAACATCCATGATCTTGCTGGAGCTGGGACTGGGACAGAGACTACAGCCACATTCACTACGATAGCGGAGGAGTTGATTACTGATGATGATGATCCATATGATACTGATCTTGATGTTGCGGCTTATGATGCTCATGATATGCCATTTGATGATTTATGATGATTTACTATTTTTTGATTTCGATGTTTTATTTTTTATTGATTGTACGCTTTATTTATATGTTATGTTGAAACTGTAATTTGATTGGTTTGGACATTCGGTATCAAATAGCTGATTGGTCATTTTTCATTTGATTTGCTTATGTTTTTTTTAATTTTTATTTTTTTTAACAAAATGTATTGATTGATTTATTTTTTTGTTTTAATTTCCATTTAAAAATTTATAACTATATTATATAATTCTAATAAATTTTAAATTAATTTTATATTACTTTATAAAAAAAAATTTAAACTTTGTTATTTTAATAAATTTTATTATTTTTCATATTATAAATATATAATATTATACATTATCTAAAATTTTATATAAATAAAAAAAATTTTAAAAAAAAATTTTTGCTGGCCCGTACGGCCTGGTTGGGCTCATATGGTCACGCTTGGCCGAAGAAGGCCCGCCACGGCCCACAGGCACGGCAAGCCGTGCTGGGCTAGGCATGGCATGGAACGGTAACCATGTCATGCCTAGCCCGGCCCGAAGGCACGCTCGTGCCCAAAAAAAAAACAGGTCGGGCCAGCCTGACATAACCCTTTTGACACCTCTAATTAGACAAATAAACATGTAGATAGATAGACATATTGACAGATAGATAGACTAATAGACTGATAGATAGAAAAGATAGTTAAATAGGTAGATAGATAGAAAAGTATATATATATAGATAGATAGATAGTTAGTTAGTTAGATAGATTGATAGATAGATTGATAGATTGAATGAATGATAAATAGATAAGTAGATATACAGAGAGATAGATAGAAAAAACACAAATAAAAAAATATATAGAAATAGAGATAGATATATTGATGCTTAGATAGATAGATAAATATATAGATAGATAGACATATAAATAGATAGATAGAAAATTAGATATATATATACACAATTAGATAGATAGATAGTTAGATAGATGGACAGATTATTATATAGATAGATAGACTAATAGACTAATAGATAAAAAGATAGATAGATAGATAGATAGATAGAAAGATAGATAGACAAATAGACATATAGAAAGATAGATAGACAAATAGATAGTGAAATAGATAGATAAACAAAATAGACAAATAGATAGATAAATAGATTGAAAAAAAAATAGAAAGATAGATAGATAAGTGAATAAATAGATAGACTTATAAACTGATAGATCATAGATATTTGGATAGTTAGATAGATAGACAGATTGAAAGATAGATATAAAGATAAATAATCAAATAAATACATAGACAATAGACAAATAAATAGGTAGATAGACGAGCATATAGACAGATAGAAAGTGAGATAATTGACTGATAGATAGAAAAGATAGTTATATAGTTAGACATATAGACATAAATATTGTTAGTGTGTTACTGAATTATATTGATAGAAAGATAAATAGATAGATATATTCATAGATTGATAAATTGATAGATAGAAAATATATAGATAGACGAATAAACTAATAGAAAGTTAGATATATAGATAGATATATAGATAGAAAGATAGACATATATATACGTAAATAGATAATAAGAT
This sequence comes from Sapria himalayana, assembly GCA_029783825.1. Classification (NCBI taxonomy): domain Eukaryota; kingdom Viridiplantae; phylum Streptophyta; class Magnoliopsida; order Malpighiales; family Rafflesiaceae; genus Sapria; species Sapria himalayana. The sequence goes on along the minus strand of JAREIK010004629.1, from coordinate 110,028 downwards.
TGACATATAGATAGATAAACATATAAATATATAAAAAGACATATAGATGGATAGACACATATACTTATAGACATCTAGACTAATAAATAATGAGAGAGATATATAGATAGAGAGATAGATAGATAGATAGATATATAGATAAATAGATAGACAAATAGATAGATAGACAAATAGATAGATAGACAAATAGATAGAAAGATAGATAATTAGATTGAGAATCATTTAGATAGATCGACAGATAGATAGATAAATATACATATAGGTAGATAGATACAAAGATAGATAGATAGATAGATAGCTAGATAAAAAGATAAAAAGATAGATGGATAGATAGATTTATAGAATGACAGACAGACAGAAAGATAAATAGATAGATGAATAGATATAGAATAATAGACATATATTTATCTATTTGTATATCTATCTGCATATCTATATGTCTATCTATCTATCAATTAATCTAGTTATTAGTCTATCTACCAATCTATCTATCAATCTCCATATCATTCTATCTATTAATCTATCTATCTATTTGTCTATCTATCTGTCTATCTATATATCTATCTGTCTATCTGTCTATCTATCTGTCTGTTTATCTTTCAATCAATCAATATATATATATCTATCTATCTATCAGTCTATCTATCTATTTGTATGTCTATCTGTCTATTTATTTATCTGACTCATAATCTATCTATCTATTTATCTATATGTATATCATTCTACTAATCTATCTTTCGGTCTGTCTATCTCTCTGTATATCAATCTATTTTTTATATATCTATCTAAGTAATTGTATGTCTATTTATCTATTTATTTATCTAAATGTCTATCTATCTCTCTGTCAATCTAGCTATCTATCAGTCTCACTATTATTCTATTTATCTGACTATCTATTTATTTGACTATCTATGTATTTTTTGTCTATCTAACTATTTATATATTTTTATGTCTATCTATCGATTTATGTATTTATTAATATATCTGTCTCTCTATCTATTTATCCATCTATCTACCAATTCATCTATCTATTTGTGTATCTATCTATCTATCATTTTGTCTATATATATACATATATCTATCTATTTATCTCTCTATTTATCTGCCTATCTATCTGTCTATCTATCTTTAAATCTATATATCTGTCTATCTATCTATCTCTCTGTCTATCTATTTATCTTTATATCTATTTATCTATATATCTATCTTTTTGTTTGTCTATATATCTGGATATCATTCTATCTTTATGTATACCTATCTTTCTCTATATCTGTCGATCTATCTATTTATCAATCTATCAATCTATATTTCTATCTATTGTCAATCTATGTATCTATCTATTAAGCTTTTAACAGTATATCTATTAATCTATCTATTTTTCTCTCTTGGTAACTATCTTTCTGTATATATATATATGCCTATCTTTCTATTTATCCATATATCTATCAATATGTCGAACTATCTATGAATCTATATATCTATCTACTTTCTTTCAATCTTTCAATCTTTCTATCTATCTATCTATCTATTCATATATATATATATATATACCTATCTATATATTTTTTTGACTATTTATTTATCTTTCTACCTATATATATATATATGTCTATCTATCTAGATATCTATATGCCTATATATCTATATTTCTATTTGTCTATCAATTTATATTTCTATTTGTTTACCAATATTTCTAACCATATGTCTATTAATCTATCTATCAATGTGTATATCAATCAATCTATCTATCTATCTATCAATTAATCTATCAATTTTTCTAATAATCTATATGTCTATTCATTTGTCATTCTATATATCTATCAATGTATCAATCAATCAATCAATCTCTCTGTCTATGAATCTGTTTATTTATCAATCTATTTACCAATCAATCAATTAATCAATCAATCTCTCTATCTAACTATTTGGCTATCTATCTATCTTTTTATCTGTTTGTTAATCTATCTGTCTATCTATCTATCTATATATCTATCTATCTTTCTGTTTATCTATATATCTATCTATCTAACTATCTATCTATCTAACAATTTGTCTACCTATATGTCTATATATTTGTCTATCAATCTATTTATTATTCTATCTATCAATCTGTTTATCTATTAGTCTATCTATCTATTTATGTGTCTGTCTATCTATTTCTCTATCTATCTATCTATCTATCTGTTTATATATCTATTTATCTATCTGTCTATATATCTATATGTGTATCTATCTATATGTCTATCAATGTATTTATCTATCTATTTATCAATTTGTCTACCTATTTTTATTTTACTATCTAATTGTCTATCTATATGTTTGTGTGTCTATCTATCTACATACTTGACTATCTAAGTGCTTGATTGCCTGCCTAGTGGTCTATCTTTCTATCTATCTGTCTATTTGTCAATCTATTTGTCTATCTTTTTATTTGACTTTTTGTCTGTATGGCTATTTGGCTATCTGTCTATGTGTCTATTTTTCTATCTATTTATCTATTTATCTATCTATCAATATTTCTATCTATCTTTCTTTTAATAAAGCAATCAATATATATATATATATATATCTATCTATGTATCTATCATTCTTTCTATCTTTCTGTCTTCTATTTCTCTATATATCTGTCTATTTATTTATCTTATATCTTTCTATATATCTATCTTTCTATCAATCTATTTATCTATCTGTCTATCTATGTGTCTATCTATCTTTCTATCTCTATGTCTATCAATGTATGTATCAATCTATTTATATATCTTTCTATCAATCTATCTTTCAATTTGTCTATAAATCTATCTATTAATCTTTCTATCAATCAATCTATCAACTATCTATCAATCTAATTATCAATTTGTCTATCAATCTATCTATTAATTAGTATATCTATTTGTCTATCTTTATGTCTATATATTTGTCAATTTATTTTTCTATCTATCAATATATCAATATGTCTATTTATCTATCAATCTATATGTTTATCAATCTCTATATCTGCATGTCTTTCTATTTGCCTTTTTATAAGTCTTTTTATCTATCAATTTATCTATCAATTTATCTATCTATTTGCTTATTTTTTTATCTATATATTTAACAATCTATCTATTTATCTATCTGTCTGTCTGTCTATTTATCTATCTATCTATCAATCAATTATTCTATTAGTCTATTTGTCTATCAATCTATTTCTCCATTTGTCTATCTGTCTATATGATTATTTTTCTATCTATCTAAATATCTATCTATCAATCTATCTACCTCTCTATCTCTGTATCCATCAATTTGTCTATTTATCTATCTATCTATCTATGTATCTATCTATCTTTTTATTTATCTATCTATCTGTCTATTTGTCTATATATATATCTATCTATTTATTTTTTCTATCTATCTTTATATATATATATATATATATATATATATATATGTATGTATGTATATGTATATCTATCTATTTATATATTTATCTTTATATATGTTTATTTATCTATCTATCTATATATCATTCTATCTCTCTATTTGTCTGCCTATCTATCTATCTATCTATTTGTCTGTCTATCTGTCTATCTATTAATCTATCGATGTGACTATCTGTCAACATGTCTATCTATCAATATATCTTTATGTCTATTTCTTTATCTATTTGTCTATATATCTATCTTTCATTATATCTATATCTGTCTATCAATCAATCTATCAATCACTTTGTATATCAAAATATCTATCAATCTATTTACCTATCTTTCTATCTATTTTTTTATTTTTTTATCTATTTATCTATCTATCTATCTGTTTATCTGTCTATTTATCTATCTGTCTATCTATTTATCTATCTGTCTATCTATATATCTATTTGTATATCTTTCTATCAATCTATATGTAAGTCTATCAATCTTTTTGTCTATATATTTGTCAATCTATCTATCAATCAATCTAGATATCTATTTGACTGTCTATATGTCTATCTACCTATCTATATATCCATATATCTATATATCTATCAATTTGTCAACTTATTTATATATATATATGGCTATCTGTCTATCTGTCTATCTCTCTATCTATCTATTTGTTTAACTATCTATATTTTTTTCTATCTATTTATTTTTCTCTCTCTATCTCTCTATTTATCTTTTTGTCACTCTGTCTGTATTTCTATCTATCTATATATTTGTATATTTTTCTATATTTTTATCAGACTATATATCGATATATCAAAAAAATTTATCTGTCTATTTATCTATCGATATATCTATCTAACTATCTATATATCTATCTATCTTTGTATCTATGTATTTGTCTATCTATATATGTTTCTATCTATTTAGCTATAGATCTATATATCTTTCTATTTATCTTTATCTTTATTTCTCTATCTATCAACATGTCTATCTGTCTATGTGTCTATCTATCTTGTCTACTTGAATTTCTATCTATTTATCTGTCTGTCTATCTTTCAATCTATCTATCTATCTATCAATCAAAATATCTATCTAATTGTTTATCTAATATTCTATCTATCTATATGTCTTTTTATCTATCTATTTAATTTTCAATCTATCTATCTAAATGTCTATCAATCAATCTATTTATCTATCTGTCTATCTATTTGTCTTTTTATCTGTCTATCTATCTATCTGTCTGTCTGTCTGTCTATTAATTTGTCTTTCAATTTGTCTATTAATCTATCTATTAATCTATCTATCAATATTTCTATATATCTATCAATCAATCTGTTTATCAATATATTTATCAAACTATCTATCTATCTCTATGATTATCTATCTATTTGTCTGTCTGTCTATCTTTTTTTCTATCTTTTAGTCTGTCAATCTTTCTAATTGTCTATCTATTTGTTTGTATATTTGTATCTCTTTCTATCTACTTATCATCCCGAATATCAATCTTTATAATTATCTATCTGCCTGAATATCAATCTGCCTAACTATCTATCTACCTGACTATCTATCTATCTGGCTGACTGCTTGTTTGTTTATCTATCTATCTACCTATCTATTTGTCAATTAGTCAATCAGTCTATTAGTCTATTAGTCTATCAGTTATCAGTCTATCAGTCTATCTATCTATGTGTTTATTATTCAGTTTGTCTATCTGTCTCTGTGTCTATCTATCTAATTATATATTAGTCTATTTGTCTATTTGTCTATCTATTAACATGTATATTTGCCTATTTCTCTAATTGTCTCTATGTTTCTCTATCTCTCTATGTCTTTGTATATCTCAGTATGTATTTATTTTTATCTTTCATTCTATTCTTCTCTCTATATGACTATAAATCAATCTATCTATCTATTTATCTTTCTATTTATATATCTATCAGTCTATTAGACTATTTGTCTATCTATTTATATACTTATTTATCTATATTTATGTTTATTTATCTATCTATCATTATATCTACTTATCCATCTATCTATCTATATATCTTTCTATCTCATATATGTTTATCTGTTTATCTATATAATAAAATTATCTATATATTTGTGTGTCTACATATATATATATATATATATATATATATATCTAATTATCTCTCAATCAATCTATCTATATATCAATCTAAATATAAATCTATCTATCAATCAAACTCTTAATCTATCTATCGATCTTACTATCAATCTATCTATCAATCTCTATATAAAAATGTATATCAATCTGTTTAACAATATATTTTTCTATCTACCTATCTATTTGTCTATCTAACTGTCTATTTATTTGTCTTTCTATTTGTCTATCTATCTGTGTATCTATCTATCTATCTATTTGTCTATCTATCTATCAATATATCTATCATTCTATCTATATTTTTATCTCTATATCTATCTAATTATCTATCTAATGATTTGTCTATCTAACAAATTGTTTATCTATCTCTCTATTTCTCTATCTCTCTATCTATTTATCTATCTATTTATCTATTTATCTATTTATCTATCTGTCTCACATCCTCTCTATTTTTCTTTCTATCTATCATTCAATATTTCTATCTATATATGTATTTTTCTTTTTGTCTATATGTTTATCGATCGATCTATCTATCTATCTATCTATTTATATGTATATCTATCTTTCTTCCTTTCTGTCTATCTATCCATCTATGTATCAATCTATCTCTCTATATCTCTATCTTTCTTTTTGTCTAACTCTCTATCTTTCTATTTATTTATTTATTTATCTGTCTATCTGTCTATATGTCTATCTAACTATATGTCTATCTATCTATATCTATCTATCTATCTATATCTATCTGTCTATCTGTCTATCTATCTATATATCTATCTATCTATCTTACTATCTATCAATCTATATTTCTATCTATCTATATAAATCTTCCTAATAATTTGTCTATCAAACTATGTATCTATTTGTTTATCTATCAATTTGTCTTACTATTTGTATATCTAATTTTGTATCAATTTATTTCTCTATGTATCTATCTTTCTTTTTATCTATCTATCTAACTATCTATTTGTCTATATATCTATCTATCTATATGTCTATTTATCTATCTATGTATAAAGCTATATATCTATATATTAATCTATCTTTCAATCTCTCTTTCAAACTATCTACCTATATGTCTATGTATCTATCTATCTATCTATTTATCTATATATATGTATATCTTTTTGTTTATCTGTCTATATGTATGTAAGTCTATCTATATGCCTGTCTACCTAACTATATGTCTTTCTAGCTATTTGTTAGCCTGACTATCTATTTGTATTCCAAGATTACTAATTGACTATCTGTCTGTCTTTATATCTATCTTTTTATCTTTATGTCTGTCTATTTGTTTCTTTGTATCCCTATTTTTTTGTTTATCTTTCTGTCTGTCTCTTAATATGCCAATCTGTCTACTTGCCTGTCTATTTGTCATTCTTTCAGTTAATCTATTTAATTCTCTAAATGTCTATCATTGTATCTATCCTTCTATCTATCTATCTATCTATTTATCTATCTATTTTTCTATCTATATATCTTTCTATATATCTATCTATCTATCAATCTATCAAAATGTCAATCTATATGTCGATCTATTTGTCTATCAATCTATATATTTGTTTTATGTATTTATGTTTGTCTATCTATTTATCTATATGTTTGTCTGTTTGTCTATTTGCCTATCTACCTGATTGTCTATCTGTCTGTCCATTTTTCTATCTGTCTTTTTTTCTGTCAATTTTTTAGATTTCTATTTAACTATCTATCAGTCTATTAGTCTATCATTTGTAAGTATATCATTATGTTAGCCTATTAGTCTAATAGACAATCAGTCTAGCAGTCTATCTGAATAACTTTCTATCTATTTGTCTGTAAGTCTATTTGTCTAACTACTATTTGTTTATCTATTTATCTATCTATCTATCTAACCATACTATCTATTATTCTGTAAGTCTATTTGTTTGACTACTGTTTGTTTATCTATTTATCTATTTGTTTATCTATCTAACTATATATATATATATATATCATTCTATTTTTATATCTTTATATCTATCTATCTATTTATCTTTATATATATATATATATATATATATCTATCTATCTATCTATCTATCTCTCTATCTCACTATATCTCCATCTCTCTTTCTCTATATCTCTCTATCTCTCCATCTCTTTTTCTATATATCTCTCTATCTCTCCATTTCTATTTCTCTCTATCTCTTTATCTTTCTATTATTTTATCTCTCTATATCTTTAATTCTTTATCTCTATATCTTTTTTTCACTTTTTCTCTATTCCTCTCTATCTCTCTATATCTTTACCTAATTACCAATCTACCGACCTACATACCTACCTACCTACCGACCTAATTACATACATCCCTACCTACATATGTACCTACTTAGCTACCAACCATCATAGCTATCTATCTATCTATCTGATTTTTTATCAATCAATCTATTTGTCTATGTCTATTAGTCTAACAATTTACATGTCTATCTATCTATCTGTCTATCTATCTATCTATCTATCTATTTGTCTGTCTATCTATCTGTCTAACTGTCTATCTATCTATCTATATGTGTATCTTTCTATTTGTCTATCTGTCTATCTATATATCTATCTATTTATTTAGCTATCTATGTATGTATCTATCTTTCAATCTCTCTCTCTATCTATTTGTCTATAAGCCTATCTGTCTATCTATGTATCTTTCTCTCTTTCTATCTATCTGATTATCTATTTGTTTATATATCTTTTAGTCTTTTAGTCTATCTGATTATCTGATTATCTATCATTTAGTCTTTCTATATTTATGCCTCTCTATCTGTCAGTCTATAAATCTATTAGCTTATTAGTATATCATTCTATCAGTCTACCTATCAATCAGTCTTTCAATAAATCTATCTATTTATCTATCAGTCAGTCTAATAGTTTATATGTCTATATATCTTTTGTCTATATGTCTATTTGTCTATTTGTATATCTATTATCTATATAACTATTTATCATTCTATCTATCTATCTATTTATCTATCTTTCTCTATATCTCTCTCTCTCCATATCCTTATATCACGATCGCTCAATCTCTATATATCTCAATCTCTATATCTCTTTATCTCTCTATCTCTACATCTCACTATCTCTCTTTCTCTACATCTCACTATCTCTCTATCTATACATCTCAATATCTCTCTATATCTCTACTTACCAACCTAGCTATATACATACCTATCTACCTACCTACCTTTCTATCTATATTTTAATCTATATAACTATTTATATGTCTATTTATATTAGCCTATCTGTCTATCTATCTAACTATCTTTCTAACTTTATATCTCTTTGTCTCTCTATTTATCAATCTGTCTCTTTATCTGTATTTTTATCTATTAGTGTATCTATCTATCTCTTTATCTCCCTATATCTCAATATCTCTATCTCATTATATCTTTATCTCTCTATTGCTCTCATTCTATATCTCCATCTCTATCTCTCTATCTTTCTTTCGCTTTATTTCTCTACAAACCTAACTACCTACATACCTTTCTACCTACCTACCATTCTAGCAATATTTTTATCTATCTATCAATCTATATGCCTATTTGTTTATCTATATCTGTCTATCTCTCTAATCAATCTATCTTTTATCTTTATATCTCTATGTCTATCTATTTGTCAATCAATCTTTTTATCTAATTTCTTGTCTATCTATTTATCTCTCTATATGTGTATATGTATATCTATCAATCTTTCTATCAATCAATCTTTCTATCTATCTATCAAACAATCTATACTTGTGTCTATATGTCTATTTATTTATCTTTTATCTATATATCTATTTATGTATGTGTGTATGTGTTTAACTATCTATCTATCTAAATATCTATCTAACTAACTAACTATCTATCTATATATCTATCTTTCTATCTGTCTATCTCTCTATCTATCAATCAGTCTAAATATTTTTCTATCTATCTATATACCTATCTATTATCTATATATTTGTAAATCTATCAATCTACATATTCCTCTATATGTCTATCTATTTATTTGTATATCTATCTATTTGGATATATGTAAATTTTTTTCATATGAGTTTTTATATATATGTCTATCTAACTATCTATCTATCTGTGTCTAACTATAAATCTGTTTATATGTCTATTTGTCTAACTTTTTATAAATCTATCTGTCTAACTATCTATCTGTTTATCTATCTATCTATTTGTCTATCTTTCTATCTATATATATGTCTATCTATCTTCCTATCTATCAATTTTTATATGTATATATCTAACTATTTATATATCTATTAAAATATCTATCTGTCTAACTGCCTATATGTATATCTATCTTTTTGTCTATCTATGCATTTGTCCATCTATCTATCTATCTATCTTCCTATCTATCTATCTATATATATATGTGCCTTTGAGTCTATCTATTAATATCTTTATCTATCTATCTATATATTTGTCTTTCTATCTATCTGTATTTCTATTTATTAGTCTATCTGTCTATCTATCTATTTGTCTTTCTGCCTTTCTGTATATGTGCCTATCTATCTATCTATCTATAAATCTTTTTAGCTATTTATCTATCTAATTGTATATCTATCGATCTATCTATCTATATATATGTATATCAGTCTATCTATCTATCTATCATTCTATCTGGTTATCTGTCTATATTTCAATTTTTCTCTATATCTATATGTTTACCTTTCTATCTATCTATTTGTCTATCTAACTATCTGTCTAAATTTCTATCTATTTATTTTTCTTTTTATATTTCTATTTATTAGTCTATCTATCTGTCTAAAAATATGATTATCTGTCTATCTATGAATCTATCTATCTATATGTCTATCAATCAATCAATCTGTCTATTTATCTATCTTTCTATCTATCTATCTGGATATCTATCAATCTATTTATTTGTGTATCAATCAATCTATCTATTTGACTATCTATCTGCAAATCTAATTGTATATCTATTTGTCAATGTATCTATCTTTTAATCTCTATATTTATCTATCTATATGTCTATCTATTTATCTATCTATTTGTCAAACTATCTATTTATCAATCTCTATATCTATTTGTCTATCAATGTGTCTATATATATGTTTATCTATCTATCTTTTTGTCTATATGTCTATCTATTTGTCTATCTATTTATCTATCTGTCTTTCTATTTATATGTCTATCTATCTATATTCCTACCTTTATATCTATCTATCTATCTATTAATCTGTCTATATGTGTCTTTATTTCTCTGTATCTCTATTTGTCTTTCTATCTATCTATTTATCTTTCCATCTTTCTAACTATATTTCTATTTATTTGTATATTTTTCTATCTATCTATCTATCTATTTGTGTATATATATATTGGTCAATTTCTTTATCTGTCAATTTTTATATCTTTCTACTTGCCTATATTTAAATATGTCTATCTTTTAATATATCTACTTGTCTATCTGTCTATCTATCTATATTTCTATCTATCTACCTATCTATCTATCTCTCTATCTTTTTATCTGTCAATCTATCTAATTATATATTATATATCTATCTACATGTCTATCTATCTATCTCTCTATCTTTTTATCTGTCAATCTATCTAATTATATATCTATATATCTATCTACATGTCTATTAGTCTATCTATCTATCTTCCTATCTTCCTATCTTTCTATGTTTCTAGTTGTCTTTCTATCTATATATCTTTATGTCTAACTATATATATATTTGTCTGTCTATTTGTATATATGACTTCTATCTATTTGTATATCTATATGTCTATTTATCTATCTATCAATCTATTTCATAATATATCTATCTATTAATCTATATGTCTAACAATCTTTCTATCAGTCTATCTATTAATCTATCTATCAATATGTCTATTAATTTGTTTATCATTCTTGATCAATATGTATATCAATCAATATACCAATCAATCTATCTGTCTTTCTATCTATTTATCAATTTATTTGTCTATCAATATGTCTATCAATCTGTCTATCACTATCTATCTATCTATCTGCCTATTTATATATAAATCTATTTGTCTATCTATTTAACAATCTATTTATCTATCTATCTATCTATCTATGTATCTTTCTATCTATTTGTCTATCTATCAATCAATCTATTTATCTACCTATCTAAATATCTATCTGTCTATCTATCTAATTGTCTACATGTGTATCTCTTTATCTTTCTCTCTATTTCACCGTATCTATATTTATATCTTTGTCTATCTATTAGTCTCTCTATCTCTCTGTCAAAATTTCTATTTATTTTTGTATTTGTCTATCTATATATATGTTTATATGTTTATCAATATCTGTCTATTAGTATATCTATCTATTTGGGTATCTATCTATTTATCTGTCTATTTGTCTATATCTCTACTTGTCAATCTATCTATATATCTATATTTCTATCTCTTTGTTAATCTGTATATCTATCTATTTATCTATCTATCTATCTTTTATAAAACATTATGTCTATCAATCTATCTTTCTAACTATCTATTTATCTTGTGGTCAATCTTTCTATCTATCTTTCTCTCTATCATTCTACCGATTAATCTAAATATATATCTTAATAACTTTGTTTGTTTCTATCTATATGACTATTAGTCTTCCTTTCTATATATTTTATTTATATGTCTATCTATCTGTCTATATATGAATCTATTCATCTATCTATCTATTTATCTATCCAGCTCTCTATCCCTCTATCAATCTATCTATCTTTCTATTTATGAATCTATCTAATAATCTTTCCATTTATCTGTCAATATATCTACCTATCTAATTATCTAATTATTTGTCGATCCATACATAAATCTAATTATCTTTTTATCTAACTATATATCTATCATTCTATCTATCTATCTAAAATATGTGCACTAATCTATCTATCAATATGTGTATTAATTTATCAATAAATCTATCTTTGAAGTTGTCTATATATATGTATATCAATCTATCTATCTATTTCTATATCTACTTGTATATCTATCTATCTATATATCTGTCTATCTATCTATTTATGTATCTGTTTATCTATCTATTGATTTATCTCTCTATCTATATATCTATTTATCTATATATCTATTTGTCAATCTATCTATCTATCTATATAAAAATCAATCTATCTATCTATATGACTATTAAGCTATCTATCAAAATATCTATAAATCTACCTATCAATATGTGTATCAATCTATTTATCAATCAATCTATCAATATATCTATTAATCTATTTATCATTCTGCCATTAATTTTTCTTTCGATATTTCTATCTATTTATCTATCTATCTAGTTGTGTATATATTTATCTATTTATTTGTCTTTCTATTTTAATATCTATCTATCTTTTTGTCTATATTTTTATCTCTCTATTTGTTTATATATCTATTTGTTTATATATCTATGTTTCTATAAGTCTATTTAACTATATGTCTATATATTTATATGTCTATTTGTCTATCTGTCTATATATATATATATATATCTATCTATCTATCTATCTATCTAGCTATATGTATATATTTTTATATATCTATATGTCTATCTGTCCATCTGTATATCTGTCTATCAGTCTATCTATCTATCTAATTATATGTTTATTTATCTATTTTTTGATTTGTATATCTATATATCTATCTATTTGTCTATATTTCTAACTATCTTTCTATATATATATCTATCTGTATGTCTATCTACTTTTTATTTGTCTATCTATCTATATATTTATCTCTCTATCTATCTATCTATCTATCTTTCTATATATATATATATATATCAATATATCTATCTATCGATCTCTCTCTCTCTCTCTATCTCTATCTAATTATCTATTTTTATATCTATATATTTATCTATTTGTCTATCTATATATCTGTTTATCTATATATATATATATATATATATCTCTCTCTCTATCTATCTATCTTTTGATCTATCTATATATCTATATGTCTACGTGTCTATCTATCTATCTATCTACCTATCTATCTACCTATCTATTTATCTCTATCATTATGTATATCTTTCTATTTGTCTATGTATATGTGTATTATTATATTTGTCTATATATATGTCTATCTATCTATCCGTCTATCTATCTATTATCTATCTGTCTACCTATCTATCTATCTATCAATCTAATAATCTATCTCTCTTAGGTATATCTAACAAACTATCTATCAATATATTTGTCTATCTATCTATTTGTCTATCCATATATCTATATATCTATCTATCGATATATCTATCAATCTATCTTTCTCTCGATCGATAGATCTATCTATCTATCCTTTTATCTATCTGTCTAATTATTTATCTATCTATCTATTTGTCTATCCATCTATCTGTCTATCTATCTGTCTATCTATCTGTCAATCTTTCTGTGTATTTATTTGTCTATCTTTCCGTCTATCTGTCTATCTATATATTAATCTCTTTTTTTATCTTTTTATCAATTTATTTGTCAATCTACTTGTCTATCAATCTCTATATCATCTATCTATCTATATGTCTATCTATCTATCTGTCTATATGTCTATCAATCTATCAAATGATCTATCTTTTTGTCTATCGATCTATCTACTTGTCTATCTGTCTATCTCTCAATCTATTTATCTTTCTTTGTGTCTGTATATATATCTATTTATCTACCTATCTATCTATAGATATATCTATATCTCTATTTTTCTATCTGTCTGTCTATCTATATATCTATCTGTCTGTCTATCAATCAATCAATATATCTATATATCTGTCTGTCTGATAATCTATCTATCTGTCTATGTGCCTATATATCTATTTGTATATCTGTCTCTCTATCTATGTGTCTATCAATCTATCTATCTATCTATCTATAAATCTATAAATCTATAAATCTACATGTCTACTTATCTATTTATTTATCTATGTATCTATCTATCTATAAATATATATATATATATATATATATATATATGTCTATCTATCTATTTGTCTATCCATATATCTATATATCTATCTACCTATCGATATATCTATCAATCTATCTTTCTATCGATCTATCTATCTACCTATCCTTTTATCTATCTATCTAATTATTTATCTATCTATCAGTTTGTCTATCCATCTATCTGTCTATCTATCTGTCAATCTTTCTGTGTATTTATTTGTCTTTTTTTCCATTTATCTGTCTATCTATATATTAGTCTCTTTTTTATCTTTTTATCAATTTATTTGTCAATTTATTTGTCAATTTATTTGTCAATTTATTTGTCTATCAATCTCTATATCATCTATCTATCTATATGTCTATCTGTCTATCTGTCTATCTATCTATCTGTTATCTGTCTATCTGTCTATCAATCTATCAAATGATCTATCTTTTTGTCTATCGATCTATCAACTTGTCTATCTGTCTATCTGTCTATCTCTCTATCTATTTATCTTTCTATCTATTTATATTTCTATCTATATATGTCTCCATCTATCTATCTATCTATCTCCATGTCTCTGTATTTGTCTTAGTGTCACTCTATTTGTCTCTCTATCTATATTTCTATTTATTTGTCTTTTTGTATATCTATCTATCTATCTTTCTTTCTTTCTTTTGATCGGTGTATCTTTCTATATTTCTATCTATCTATCTATCTATTTGCATATCTATCTAACTATCTTTCTATTTATCTACGTATCTATCTAATTGTATATCTATCTATATATCTATCTTTCTATCCATCTATTAGTCTATGATTCAACAAATCTATTTGAATATCTATCTATCTTTAAATCTATTTATCTTTCTATATGTCTATTACCATATTTTTTTATTTGTCTATATAAATGATTATCATTCTATTGATCTATCAATCTATCAACCGATCTATCTGTCTATCTAGCTGGATATCTATCTATAACATTCTATCTATTTGTCTATCTTTTTATCTCTCTCTATTTGACTATTAATCTTAATATTTATCAATCAATCTATCTATATATTTATCTATTTCTCTATCTATCTGTCTATCTATCTATATGTATATCTATTTATCTATTTCCCTAACTACCTATCTATGTATATATCTATCAATCTATATATCTATTTATCTATTTATCTATTTATCTGCATATCTATATGTCGATCTATCTATCTCTCTATCTATCTATATGGCTGTCTATCTATCTATTTGTCTATCTATCTATCTATCTATCTATCTAATAATCAATTTATCAATATGTCTATTAATCTGTCTATCAAATTGACTATTTATATTTCTATATATCAGTCTATCTATCTCTCTTTTTATATATTTGTATGTTTCTCTGTCTATCTATCAAACTATTTGTCTATTGGTGCATATGTCTATTTTCTCTCTATCCTAATTTGTCTTTTTGTTTATCTATCTAACTACTTAACTATTTATCTATCTTACTGGATGTCTATCTACCTGTCTTTTTGTCTACCTATTTGTCCATTTTTTATCTATTTGTCTATCTATCTATCTAAAGTATCTCTATCAATCTTTAAATCTTTCTGTCTATCTATGTATATATCTATCTATATATCTATCTATGTATCTATCGATCTCTCTAACTATCTATATGTGTAACTACCAATATCTATATATATCTATCGATCTATATATTTTTTTTATTTATGAAATAATATCATTTATGGTTATATAAAAATCTATTTCTTTTTTTTATTTAATTTTAATAATTTTACTTTACTTTTATATATTTGTCTCTTTTTTTTAATATTTACATTCAATTTTTTATTTATAGTTTTCGTGATAATATAAAAATACTAAGGCATTCAAGCACTTAAACCTTTTTATCTATCTTTGTGAAGAGGAAGAGAGGAGAAGTGAAACGGGACTACATGAGCACATGAAACTCATAATTTTACGTGTTCTTGTTACCAAGTAAGATTAACAATGCTCTTCTCCTTTAGAATACTAATTACATTTCTATATTTCTCTCAATTTGTTTTCCACTGGCAGAATTTGGTTGATATAGATTAATTGGTTTTAATTTTTTTTTTCATTTTCACCTAATTTTTTTTCTTCTTTTTTCTATTTTATCATCACTTATATGATTTGACTTTTCACTATTAGTGAAACAATATATGGTTAGTGTAAACTTTGTTCTTTTAATGATTAATTTTTTTGGGTTTTATGGATTTCAAATACAAAATGTATGCTTATTATTTTCTACATCTATAACTTAAGAAAAAAATGTATGCATATTGTTTTGTGCTTCTGTAACTTAAGAAAAAAAACACCATGAGAGATCAAATTTAACTTTTCTAGAGTTAAATTTGATCTATTTGGTATTAATGATAAAATATGAATCACAGATGCCATTCTGTGCTAGATCATGCAGTTTCAAAACAAAGTAACTCAAGTTCATCAATTGATTCTAATGTGATGTATCTGTTTCACTTGAATATTACTATGATGGAGGTTGTCAGTGTATAATCTGTCATTAACTGATAATCTAGTTTCTGATTCCCAACAAATCATAGTTTCTTTATTTATGAATGATTATAATGTGGTTCATCTGGCTTTACATTCTAGTTTATGTTAGAAGAATATGAGCATTTCTTAGAAACTAATCTTCTTTGTTTTGGATTTTAGAATTGGTTTTAGTCTTGATGGAATCATATCTGCATTTTCTTTTTCTTCTCAGCTGATCACTACTATATTTTTCATTGAGTTTTATTTCTAATTTGGAATTTGAATTCTACCAATTTAGCTATTCTTTTTTTTAATCTCAATTGGGCCTATGATTCTATGCATATTTTTTTAGACTTGCACCATAATATTCAAAATTTGACTTGATCATCTTTTTTCATTTTTTGTATTATAGCTTTTTCCTGGATCTGCACCACAAGCTTAATATTCTCATTTACTATAAGAATAAATGAATATAAAAAAACTTATTGAAATAAGAGGAAGTACATATAATTGGAGAATAAGAATGCAAATACACCCATAGACTATGTTGTGCTCCAATTATCACCTAAATCATCATTGTTTGATTTTTTATCTATAATGATGAAATATCTTCTATATGTGCATATATAATCTTTCTCTATCTTTCTTTTTCTTTCTTTCTCTCTTGATATATATGTATGTATATCTACATTGATTTTTTGTTCGTTGTAGGGGTTCTTTGTTCATCAAGAGCAATGGGAAGAAAGAGAAGCTTGATACTAGTCTTTTAAAGTGATTTGTGAGTCAGTTGAAAGTCATAGAATCACTGAGAGGTCTTGCAGGCTCTTCAATCGAGATCAAAGTAGATCAATTCTAAGATCATGAAACTTGCTTTACCAAAGGAACACTCAAAAGGTTACAAACATGACCCACCAATTGTTTTTCTAACCAAAGTTGATTGTTACTTTTTCATTTGAAGGTTAATGCAGTTTGCCAGTACACCTAAAGTTTTGGAAACTTTTTATGCATTTGATGAGGAGATATCCCAGCTAGAAGTAGCCTAGAAAATTTACTCTCATGTAGTATTATTTTTTTTAATACAATCTAATTTTTAAAGAGAAAATAATTTGAAATTTTATTCACATGGTAAGTCTCATGGAGTTCTTAACTTTGTATTCAGAGAGCTGGAGACCATTCTTCAGGTACCTTTCCTTCACATCAGTTCTCAAATTACACACACTATTGTACTCTACTCTATATTCAAGCTCAACTGATGGATTCAATTCCATTTTTAATGATAGTCCATTGATGTTGACTGCTTTGCCTAAATTAAAATTAAAACAGATAATGTTTTGATGCGATGATACATTTATTCGCTCAAATGCAATAAGTCTCGGGTTCAAGACAAATATATATGACCTCTTTGATATATCAATGTTAAGATTTGTTGCGAGATATATTTATATACCTCTCTCTAACCTTATGTTAGCCAAGAAACTTGTGCATTGAATACTCATACATGTTTACACAAACCAGGCTCAATTGATTGATTAAATGCCATTTTTTATTATAGTTATCAATATTGATTGCTTAAATTGAATTGACATTAACATAGATTATATGTATGTATATGTATATATATATATATATACATATATATATGTATAGATATAAAGATATATATTTATATATGTATATAGATATGTATATATGTACGTATATAGACATATATATATATATATATATATATATCTAAATATATAGATATATAGACATATATATATATATATATATATATGTATAGATATAAAGATATATATTTACATATGTATATAGATATGTATATATGTACGTATATAGATATATATATATATATATGTAAATATATAGAAATATAGACATATATATATATATATATATATATGTGTGTGTGTGTGTGTGTGTAGACATATATATATATATATATATGTATATGTGTGTGTGTATAGACATATATATGTGTATATTGACATATATATGTGTATATAGACAATACATACATACATATATATATGTATGTATGTATGTATGTTTGTATGAATGAATATAGATATATATGTGTGCGCGTGGGTGGGTGGGTGTGTGTGTGTGTGTATAATTGGGTGGTATTTGACCCATGGCACTATATCTGAACCACAAGAGGAATTAATTCTTGGCCAAACAAATGATTATATTGATAGCTAGTTAGGAATTAGGATCGAACTCACAATATTCAAGTAGTTGTGAATTCAATACCCTACCAACCAAACCACCCTGCCATTATTAGTTGAAATTATATTTTGATTTTAAAGCATTTGCATAAAATTGAAGCATAATTTAGATTATTTTTTAAGTCATATCATGAATTTATGAATCAAATTATTTAGAAATTTAAAATTTATATGACTAATAAATATTATATAATGATTTTGTTTAATGATGTTTTTTTTGAGATAATTATATTTTTATTATTTAATAGATTATATTTTATTGTGATACATCAATAGTAATATGACTAGAAATACTTAATTTAATTTGATTTCTCATAGAAGGATGAGAGATCAAATTATTGTGGTTGAAATATATGGGTTCTATTTTGATTGTCTCTAAAAATATTATTAAAAAATAACAATATATATAAACTTTTATACATTTATATAATAGTATGACAATAAAAAATAAATATCTATACTTTAATAAATATAAATGTATAACATTATATATAAACATGATATGCTTAGATAAACATTTAATGTTATATATAAATATTTATGCATATTTATAAATGTTTATAAACATTTATACAATATTTACATAACACTATCCATTTATATAATAGTTTATATAACATTTAGATAATATTTATATAACATATAAAATATTTATACATATTTTAAACATTTATATAACATATAAATTTTGATATAAATATATAATATTTATAATGTTTATATAAATTTGATATATATATACTATATAATATTTATAAAAATGTTACATATATATATATCACTACAAGAAAATATTCATTTAGCTAAGAAATTTTAGCTAGGGATTAATCCCTAGCTAAATAACAAGGGATTAGCTAGGGAATAACAAGGAATTTATGATTTTTCAATAAAATAAAAATTTGAAACAGATTAGCGACAAAATATTGTCCTAAATTTCGCTCAAGAAAAGTGGGGATATTAACTACTGATTTAGTGATGGTAATTCCCTAGCTAATAAAACCTAGAATATACCGATGAATTTAGTGACGGAATTTCCATAGCTAATAAAACCTGAAATATAGCGACGGAGTTAGCGATAGAATTTCTCTAGCTAAAAAAACCCGGAATATAGCGATGTTTTTAGGGAAGGAATTTCCCTAACTAATAAAATCCAGAATATAGCGACCGATTTAATGACAGATTTAGCAATGCATTTCTCTAGTTAATAAAATCTAGAATATAACGACGGATTTAGAGATAGAATTTTCCTAGCTAATAAAATCTGAAATATAGCGACGGATTTAGCAACGGAAATTCTCTAGCTAATTACATCCAAATTATAGCAATGGAATTTAGCAATGGAATTTTCCAAGCTAATTACATCCAAAATATAACGACAGATTTAGTAATGAAATTTTCCTAGAAATTACATTCGGAATATAGCGGTGGATTTAACGATGAAATTTTCCTAGCTAATTACATCCGAAATATAGTAACGGATTTAGCGATGCAATTTCCCTAGACAAACTTTAATTATTTAATTTGTTTTAATTTATTATTAGTTTTTAATATTTTATTTAATTTTGATTATTTAATGTATGATAATGGTCTATAGATGAGTGATCTTTGAAAGATACAACCTCCTCATAAAATTATAAAAAAAGAATATTATAAATAAATAATTTAAAAAATATAAAAATACAAAAAAAAAATATATTAACAAGGACTAAAAATAACTATTTTTATGATGTATAATTTTTAAAAAAAAATTATACAAAAAAATTTTCTAAAATTTTTAATTAAGAAACTTAAAAATTTGTATTAAAGAAACATTAAATAAGTAATTTTATAAGCATAATAATTTTTTATGATATTTTAAAAATTAAATTAACATACATTAAAATTTATACTAATATAAATATAAAATAAGTCATTGTATGATTAAATAAAAAATATTTTCAAAAATATCTGAATTGATGAATAAACTAGTAAATATTAATATTATTATAAGTAAAAAAATATTTTAAGATTATAGGAAAATTTTAAAAAAATAATTAATACAAAATTTGAATAAATATATAGATGTTTGCCCATGCTAAATTTTATAATAATAAAAAAATTGAGTAATATTTTTACTATTACCTTTTAATATTCAGTATTTATTAAAATAATAAATATAACTTTTTTTAATTATCTTCTAACTTTAAATAATTTATTGATTTTTAAAAATTATTAATGATATCAAATAATATGAAATTTTATTCCTTTAAAATTATTTCATATTATCTTTATAAAAATTAATATGAATTTTTAAAAATTTATCACCATAAAATATACATATTTATATATTTTTTAACATTAAGAGTATTTTATAACTCTTAGGAGAGTGGCTAGAAGACAAATCCTCATTTCATATATGTCTTATTATATAAAGTTTGTAAATTTTGTAGCTATTTGATATTTTTTTTATAAGGCTAAACATATATTTTTTTAAATTGTTTATATATTTATTGTTTAATTAATTTTATAATAAAAAATTATAAGGTGCTTGTTTTTCATGTGTACCTTGCTACACGCACATGAATTTTGTTGAAAATATTTTGATAATAAATAAAAAAAAATTAGCCTTTTTTGTATTATATATATATATATATATATATATATATATATATATATATATATATATATATATATTGTTTATTTAATATTTTTATAATTAACAATTTTAATTTTTTGGTAATATATATAATCACTTGTTGTCGAGATGTGAGAGAAAACTCTAACAAGCAAAGCTGTTATGTCCCACGAAGTCCACCTCTATCTCGCAACACCGACGCATCAAAACATAAGCGAAGAGTAATATAAGCAAGATTTCTTATTGATTTAAGGTACGTTTTCTACCCTATTTCTTCATCGATTATCTTAATGCAAGAGTGTGTGTTTTGATTCTGATATTTTTTATTTGGAAATTCTTCTTCATTAATCACCATGGTAAGCTTGGATTACTTATATAAACTTATTCGTATATATACTTCATGTATTTGTGATATAATGCATTCTCATTGTGTAGATGTTGATGGTGCATAGTAGGTATGCTGACTTGATATCTACATCAAAATACATAATTCTATATAAATAATATACATAAATAGTATACATAAACATAAGTGTATTTTATATAAGTGTATTTAAACATAACTATATATCAATATGCATGTGTGATATAATTTGAAATTCTTATATAAGTGTATTTTACTATATCTATAACTATAAAAATAGTATACATAAACATCTCTTTATATAAATATAACAACATAATATATATATATATATATAACTGTATATAAATGTATTTAACAATATGTATATCAACATATTACTATATATAAATGTATTTATCTACATCAAAACCTATACATAGCCATATGTCTAAATATATATAATTACATGAAAAACTATATATAACTACATCTACAACATGTATAACTACATGCTTCAGAAACTTAATATACATTCATATCATTCATCTCATTCATTCATATTTTTTTGGATATTGTATAAATCTTTATCATTTTCCCATATATTTTAGGAACTTATATATAATTTTTTCAACCATAAATGTAATTTTATTATTTTTTTTATATGTTTGTATAATCATTATGATTTAATATGTTTAGGGTTTGTATTTTTTGTTTTACATTATATCATTTAATTAAAATTGATTTCTAATAAAATGTTCAATTGTTAAAATTCAAGTTGGAAATTTCAAAACAAATAACAATATGTTTGTGTAATAAATATTATAAAAAAAAATCTAAAATATATATTTGATGTAGTTTCATTTTACAAAGATAAAACTTTGAAATTAAAATTTATTTACAAAATGAAATTTGCACCTCATAATATGCAATATGTAATATTTATTATAAAATTAACATGGTTTGAAATGTATTTATTAATTACAAAAAAATTTTTTGAAATGTATTAAATTCAAAATAAAATTTAAAAAGAAATTTAAAAATAATTATTTAAAAAAACAAATTCATATATTTATATTGTCATTTATATATTTTGAATAAAATAAAAAAAATAATTACTTGTAGAAAAATATACTCATGTATTTATATGGTAATCTGTTTTGTTTGAACATAATTAAAGAAATAATTGATTTTTTACAAAACATTAAAGGCATGTATTTATATGCACTACATTATATTAGTTTGAATTTTAAAGTTTCTAAAAATTTATTAAACACAATAAATAATAGTTATAAATTTATCATAGACATTAATATTTTAATAAAAAAATTATATAGAAATTCAAAAACAAAAGTATTTATTTATTAACTATATTTTCATTTTTAACATAATTGTAAAAACAAAATAATTTACAAATATGCCAACTTCATTTATTTATATGAGTATAATGATAGTTATTTTAATATAAATATTAAAAAAACAACTATTTGAATAAAATATGAGCTCATATATATAATTCATAAATTCATTTTACTAGAGGTGTCAAACGGGCCGGCCCGAATTTTTTGAGCACAAGCGTGCCGCCGTGCTGGGCCAAGCATGGTTTTAAATAGCTAGGCCCGGAAGGCCCGTAGGCACTGCGGGCCGTGCCATGCCTTGCCTGGCCCGCTCGGGCTTGCATGTCAGTACGGTTCGGGATTCGGGGGGACTGCGGGTCAGGTCGTATCACACCCGACCCGCGGTCTTTTTTGTGGGAGGGGCCATCGTGGGGTCGGGCTCACGAGACACCCGACACGGGCCAAACCCGTGCTGGTGACTATCTTTAATATAGTTATAAAAATATAATATAGTTATAAAAATAGTTATAAACTATTTTTATAACTATATTAATAACTATATATAACTATTTATTAAAAAATATAATATTTGATAACTAAATGAGTAACTCTATATAACTATATTTGTAACAAATTTTATTATTTGTATATTAATATATAACTATATTTAATTGTATTTTACTAAATGTATAACTATAAAAAAGTTATATATAACTATATCTTTAACTACATACATATTTATAACTATACGTGTATAACTATATATAAATATTTGTATAACTATGTAATACTCTATATAATTAAATATAACTATATTTGTATCTATGTATACATATATGTATTCATATAATTAAATCTATATATTTATTTATAACTTTGTATATATTTATATATAACTACTTATAACTACTTGTATGAATATATCTATATATAATTATATGTAAACTATATATAACTCTATTTTTAATTATATATACTATATGTATAAGAACATATAAAGGTTGACCTCCCTCTCTGGTGACTATCTATTGAGGTCTATTGATTTTGTTTCTTTTTCTCATTAGATCTCTTTACTACCATACGACAAAGGGATTTAGATTTAGTGGAAGAAATGGGGTTTATGTTCAAAAAGTTGTTTAGCAAGCTGTTTGCCAATAATGAGATGAGGATTTTGATGCTAGGTCTTGATGCTGGCAGTAAGACAACCATTTTGTATAAGTTTAAGCTTGATGAAATTGTCATCACAATTCCTACTATTTTCTTCAATGTAGAGACTAATGAATACAAAAACATCAATTTCACTCTGAGGGATGTTGGGGGTCAAGACAATATTCGCCATTTCTGGAGGTATTACATCCAAAATACCCAAGGTCTTATATTTGTGGTGGACAGCAATGACAGAGCTCAAGTTCTTGAAGATTGAGATGAGTTGCATAGGATGCTAAATGAGTAAAAGATTCGAGATACAATTTTGCTGGTGTTTGCCAATAAGCAAGATCTTCCCAATGTGATGAATGCAGCTGAGACAAACTCTGTTGCCAAAAAATAAAATCCACATTCACAACACTTGTGCTACCTCTGGTGAGAGGCTCTACGAGGGTCTTGATTGTCTTTCCAATTATATTGCCAACAAATCATAAAAAATTTTAGCATGATGAGACAAACTTTGTTGACATATCTAGATGTGAATCTAATCTTTGCCTATTTTGTTTGAGTTTTGTTCTATTATGTGGATGTCATCATGTGTTTTTAGGGGAGATTCAAATTGTATTTATATTTATAAATTGCATGCCTCAAATGCAAGACCACATTTACTTTGTTCTGATCTGTTGTAAGCCCTAGTTGTTTGTTTTCTATTTTGTGTCTTTTTGCAATTGGATCGCAAAAGTATAAAAACATATAACTATAAATAATTTTCTTTGACTATATGTATAACTATAAAATATTATACATTACTATAATTATAAATATAATTAACAACATATATTTAATATATATTTTTATATATTAGTATATAAACATGTATTTTACCATTTATATACCTATAGATAACTATATGTATACATATATAAAATTATATAAAATATATATATATATAACTACATGTATAAATATAAGTATAACTATGTGTAACTATATGTTTAACAACATGTAACTATATTTATAATTACATGTATAATAACATATAACAATATGTTTAACTATATGTGTATAACTATATATATATATTCCTATAACTATATAACACTCTATAGACTATATAATTAAATATAACTATATTTGTAACTATGTATACATATATGTAAATATATATATTTATTCATTACTTTATATATTTATGTATAACTATTTGTGTGAATATAACTATATATACTATATGTATAATAACATATAACTATAAATAATTGTATCTTTTTATATGTATAACTATAAAAGCTTTATAATAACTATATTTAAAAATATAATTTACAACTTATATTTAATATACATTTGTATATATTTGTATATAAAAATGTATTTTACTATATTTATACCATTACTAACTATACGTATAAATATATAAAATTATATGAAAAAATATATATACCTACATGTATAAATCTAAGAATAACAATATGTGTAACTATATGTATAACCACATGTAACTATATTTATAATTACATTTATAACAGCATATGACATTATGTTTAGCTATATGTGTATAACAATATATAAATATTTGTATAATTATATAATACTTTATATAATTAAATATAACTATATTTATAAATATGTATACATATATAAAATTATATAAAAAAATATATGCCTATATGTATAAATATAAGTATAACTATATGTGTAACTATATGTAATACCACATGTAACAATATTTATAATTACATATATAAAAACATATAACATTATGTTTAACTATACGTGTATAGTTATATATAAATATTTGTATAACTATATATAAATATTTGAATAACTATATAAAACAATATATAATTAAATATAAATATATTTGTAACAATGTATACATATATGTAAATCTATATATTTATTTATAACTTTATATATTTATGTATAACTATTTGTATGATTATATTTATATATAACTATGTGTTTAATATTATAAAAATATTTATGGCTATATATACTATATCTATAATAACATATAACTATAAATAATTGTATCTTATTATATGTATAACTATAAAATCATTATACATAACTATATTTAAATAAATAATTTACAACTTATAGTTAATATACATTTGTATATATTAGTTTATAAAAATATATTTTACTATATCTATACCTATACATAACTATATGTATAAATATATAAAATTATATAAATAAATAAATATACCTACATGTATAAATTGAAGTATAACTATATATGTAACAATATGTATAACCACATGTAACTATATTTATAATTACATGTATAACAACATACAACATTTTGTTTAATTATTTGTGTATAACTATATATAAATATTTGTAAAACAAAATAAAACTTTATATTATTAAATATAACTATATTTTTAACATTTTATACACATATGTATACATATATGTAAATCTACATTTTGTTTCTAACTTTGTATATTTTATGTATAACTAAATATATCTACTCATATGAATATATATATAACTAAATGTTTAACGATATATAATTTTTTATAACTATATATATTATATGTATAATAACATATAACTATAATTAATTATATCTTACTATATGTATAACTATAAAAACTTTATACATAACAATATTTAAAAATATAATTAACAACATATTTTTAATATACATTTTATATATTAATATAAAAAATGTATTTTAGTATATCCAGACCTATACATAACTATATGTATAAATATATGAAATTATATGAAAAAATATATATACATACATGTATAAATATAAGTTTAACTATACGTTTAACTATATGTATAATCAAATGTAACTTTATTTATATTTATATGTATAAAAACATACAACATTATTTAACTATATGTGTATAACTATATATAAATATTTGTATAACTATAAAAAATTCTATATAAATAAATATAACTTTATTTTTTATTATGTATACATATATGTATAGATATATGTAAATCTATATACTTGTTTATAACTTTGTATACACTTATGTATATCTACGTATAACTACTTGTATGCATATATCTATATATAACTATATATTTAACTGTATGTAACTATTTATAACTACATTTACTATATGTATACTAACATAATTATATATGGGATAATACTAACTTGTTGCACTAACTTGAAGTTAAATGACAAAAGATATAATATCAACAATATGTAAGCACCTAGCATGAGAGTGTTCGTTGGTCAGGCTCATATATTGTATAATACAAATAATGGTCATACCCTTTCATAGTCTCAGCCCTTGGGCCTCAGGCTCATATATAAACTTATGTATTACAAAACATGTAATATTTGATAGGTTATCAAAGATTTTTTTTCTTTAATCTAATTCCTCATTCTAGTACTGCATTCCTTGTGTGTGTCTCTCTCTCCATCTAATTCTTTTGTGTCATTCTCTTCCTCTTTTTCTTTTCGTATCATACCCACACACAATCAACACACACTCTTGTTATTTTTTTTCTTGCTCTCCCCACTCACTTGTTCTCTCTCTCTCTCTCTCCCTCTCCTCTCCCTTTCACCATTTCTCTCTCCCCCTCTTCCCTTTTTCATCTCTCTCTCTCTCTCCTCTCCCCTTCACTGCTTTTCTCTGCCCCTTTCTCTCTTTCCTCTCTCTCCTCTCTTCTATCTTCCTCCCTCCCCCTCTCTTTCTCTCTTCCCTCTCTCTCTTCCTCTCTCTCTCCCTCTCTCTCTCCTCTCCCCTTCTCTCCCTCTCTCTCTCCCCTCTCTTCCCTCATCTCCTCTCTACTCCCTTTCTCAATTTTTTCCCCATCTTTCCCTTTACTCTCTCTTCATCTCCATCTCTCGTTTCTCTCTATCGCTCTCTCTCTCTCTCTCTCTCTCCGTCTCTCCATTTCTATGCCCCTCTCTCCCCCTACCTTCTCTCTCTCCCTCTCTCCCTTCCCCCTTCAAACTTTAAATGTCTTTCTTTTTTGCTTTCATTTCTTGTGCATTATCATATTTTTCTCCCATTATCTAGTATTACCATGATATCTATTAATCTTTATCATGCTAAAAATTACTTTATTTATTTATGTAGAATTTGCAAACACATTGTCTTGATAATCACAATATTTAATTATTAGTATATTTTGAAGTAAAAGAATGATTAAATAAAAATAATGATTAAGCATTATTTTTTGTAAATAAAATAGGGGAAAACTAGTTCAAATCATTAGTGGATGTACATAAGGTTTATGAATGGAATTTTGAATAAAGATTTTTTGAGTGGGCTTGAAACTTTCATCAATTTTGTATGTAGTCAATCGAGATGGATGGATGGAAAAAAATTGTGTCCATGTAATCATCACAAGTGTCAGAATATCCCTTTTCATGATGCAAACACTATAAGATACCATTTGGCTAAATATGGCTTTGTGCCAAATTATGGATTTATCATGGGGAAAGTACAATGGCTCTGAAAAATTGACCAAAATGAGGGTACTGAATCATTTGATTGTGGTGAAGAATCATCAAACAAATACATAGAATCAACACAGAAGCTGCTGGTGATGACTTTAAAATGAATTATGTGGATGACCCACCTAATCCCGAAGCTTAGGAAATGTTATGAAATGCTTTAAGCTGCAAATAAAGAGTTGTGGCTTGGTTGTAAAACACATTCATAATTGTCACTTTTGGCTCGACTTATGAGCATTAAGTCAGAAAATCAGTTGTCTAAAAATTATTTGATCAGGAGACAGAACTGATGAAGGAGATTATTCCAGATAATAATTTGATAACTAACAACTTTTACAACACTAAGAAGTTACTATGAGGAATTGCTCCACCAGTGTAAAAAATTGATTGTTGTTTCAATAAATGTACGTTATATTGGAGTGGTGATAGTGATTTAATTAGCTATAAGTTTTGTGATCATCTTTGATTTAAGAAGGTACCTCGTGTGGTAGATACGTGACAAAAAATGAAAGTTGCATTTATAAAGATGTATTATTTTCCATTAATTCCTTGATTACAGACACTATGAATTAAATACTACAGAAAATGATTCTGTGGACAAACTATCTATCTTCAAGCACCCTGGAAGAGCATTTGGAAGAGCAATAAAAAGATGCATGATAGATGTAGAGTACAAAGCAACCTAGAGTTACGTTTTACTTAATTGTGAGGAGGTTGC
Source organism: Sapria himalayana (assembly GCA_029783825.1). NCBI lineage: Eukaryota > Viridiplantae > Streptophyta > Magnoliopsida > Malpighiales > Rafflesiaceae > Sapria > Sapria himalayana. Next base: position 80,246 of record JAREIK010004629.1, on the reverse strand, counting down.
ATCATATATTGAGTATGTATACATAAAATGGTTGCAGGTTTAATCATAATTTAATATTATCTTTAATAGGAATTATTAAAAATTGATATATATAATTTTCTCTCTCTTTATATTTGTGTAGTATTTATGTTGAGCAGTTAAAAGATAGGCAACCAATAATTTCCAACAATGATCTTAATTATATGCTAGAAACTGAATTTGTGAATTGGTTGAAAAAATATGTGAGAATTATTAAATTTTAAAATTTTGAATTATTTAATTTATTAGTATCTTTTATTTGTTAATATTTTTTTTACTTTATGTCATAGAAAATTGATCCTTTAAATGGAGATTCAAATATTTTTATATAGAATCTAAGTAACTGCCCAAGTAGAAATGTGACAACCTATCCTGGGTATTTTGTTAATGGATATAAATTTCATACAATTGGGCACTGTTCTTCTAAAACAACAATGAAGAGTGCTATATGCATTAACGACTCATGTTATAGTGCACATGAGATTGATTATTATGGTCAACTCAAAAAAGTTATTGGGTTGTAGTATCCTAGACTCAAAAATAACATGATTGTATTATTAAAGTGCATGTGGTTTCATCCTACAAGAAATGTGGGCACAAAGATTCATTCAGATTATAAGTTAGTGGATGTTAACCATAAATGCATATATAATCAATATGAGCTATTTATTATGGTAGTTCAAGCAGCTCAAGTCTATTATTATACATATCAGAGTTTATCTCATGATAAGAGTGATTGATGGGAGATTTGCAAAATCAAAGCTCGATCAAATTTTGAAGTACCAACATCTCAACAAAGAAGTGCAAACTTAAATATTGCACTGGCATTCCAGAAAGATGACATATATAATATTGAGCCTATGCATGTAGATGAAGATCCAAAAGATTTATGTGACTCAAATGGTGGCCTAATAGAAATTGAAGATGATGAATTTCTATCTGAAGATGAGTTTGAACTTCTATCGGAATCAGACGAAATATTAGAAGATCCATTGAAGGATGACAGTGATGCTGATAATTAAACTGTTATAATTTTATTATAATATTAAACTATCAAAGACTTTCTATATTTTTCTTGAAATCTATCGATGTGTTTTATTCTACAATACATGCTTGTTCATCATATCATTATTATTTGTTCTATTTTTTATTTTGTACAGCAGTTGGTTCCTAAAGGACTAGGCCATGGTAGAGGTGGACGTGGATAGAGAAATGAACCAAATTCATCAAATATGCTACATCATGTTGCAAAATCAGTACCATCTCATACCCACCAGATCCAGACTTCAACATCACAATAACCATCTTCATTTCTATAACCATCACCATCATTGAGACCTCTACTATCTCCATTATCAGATATAAGCCCACCAACCATTATGCTTCCATCACACACATTTGATCTATATCTATATTCTACACCACATTTTACACTGATAGTTCCCCCTTTTACAAAACAAACAACATCATCAAATGTTGTTCATTCCTCTGCAATAAATGCATAGTTAGTAATTGAGATTGTAGATGGGAGGTAAAAGAAATATGTAAATATGACTTGAAAAAAAATTTTGATGTTACTGGCAGTGGTTTTTTTATATTGTTATGATTTGCTTATTTTCAATGTTATTTATTTATTTGTACAGTTTTATTCCATTTCACAAGTGTTCGACTATAATTACAAATCCTTTCAAGAAAAAAGCTGATTCTAAAGCATTCTCTTGTAAGAAAGTTTCTGAATCGATAAAAGAGTCTTATTTTAATGACTTTCAAGTAAATATAATAAAAAAAGTATTGAAAAATAAGTATCTAATTACATAACTATTAAGTTGGTTATTATTCAAGTAGTAAATAATTGTGTTCTTATTGTTAATATAAATTTTTTGTGATATTTCTATATTTAGAATTAGTGCACATGGGCACACAAATTTAATAGAAAGATAAAATCATTATGGAAAATCAAAGCTGCTCAATGGTATTCTGATTTTATCCATAAATTGAAGAATATGAAAGAAATGCATGTTTTTATATTTGAGGATGACTGGCCCGAGTGGCTTAAGTATTGAGAGGAGCCAAATGTAAAAAAATCAGATATTGCTCGCAAAAATCGACAAAATGAGGTAGCTGGACTAGGTACAAGAATCTGTCGACAGATAGGAGGGTCAAAGTCGAGTATTGAGCACGCTCAAGATTTGGTACAATATTAAAATTTTAAACATTTATATATTTAGTGGTTGTCCTAATAGTCCAATAAATCAAATCTCTGCATGGTTTTATTATGTTTGTTAAATTTTGTGATCATTTGTTTTTTTATGACTTAATAAAAACATATTCTATGCTGGAAAATTGGGTAGAGATCCCAATTTTTATGAGATTTTCAGGAAGATGCATGTGAAGTAAGTGGATGGTCAGTTTGTTGGCAATAAGTCTTAGGTGATTGCTATAAGAATTTGTTATATTAATAAAATTTTATAATACTACAGTACATTTTGAAAATTGTTTGGAATGAAAAAGATTTATTTTATTTTATGTATATCTAGAATAGTATTTTTCTCCATTTTATCTCAGGAACTAATGGAGGAACGTGTGACAGCTACTCATCAACAAGTTGAGGGTTACATGGATCTTCAACAAATGACTATGATCCTATTTATTTGGAGAGCATAGGAGGTCGTAAGAAGAAGTGAGTGTATGACATCGGCTAGAAGGGAGTGGCATTTTGTTGTAGTAGTCGTACTTGTAATTCATCTATCTCTGCAATGGTGGATGAGGTGGTCGAACAACAAGCAATGGAAACAAATCAATGTATTGTAGTTATGGAGACCAAAATGAAAAAGAAGGATGATCAGATATCTCATTTGAAGAAAAGAAATATGAAATTAATGAATAGAAGGATGAGCAGTATGTTAATTTGAAGGAAGAAATGCAAGAAATGAAAGAAGAGGAGGAGAAGCAAATTACTTATTTGATGTAAGAAATGTAAGAAATTAAAGAAATGAATGTTGAGATGAAAGAAATTAAGAATGTAATGCAACAATAGATATCCTATATAGAGTAATAGTTAGTGGCATTGACGCAATAGATAGCATTTCGAGATCCAGCTGTGAAACCTCGTAGGAGAGGCTAGCAGAAATTCCCTACTAATTATTAGGATGATTTCGTATGAGAATTATTTCTGAACTGTTATTGATTTTTTGTCTATGTGTAGCAAAACATGATATGATTTTTTTGTAGGTTTTAATTATTTTTATTCTGGTTGTGTTCTTTTCTTTGCCAATTAATCTAATAATGAATCTTTGCATGACACATTATGTGAGACAAACAAAAAATTTTTGATTCAAATCATTTAGACATTATCATGGTCCTTCCAATGCATGGGTCCCATATTTATCGATTCCAGCTTGATCAAAAGGCAGCTTAGCTTCTATTATCTTTACTATTCCTAAAACATTTTATTTTTGCACTCTTTTTCTCTCTAAATATTATTGCTGGACATCTTTTAGATTTTTGTTGAAGCTATATGACTATCAAAATTTGTGTTTGTTCATGTCTATAATAACTAATTTTATATATCTATGAATATGTTTGTGTGTCTTCGAATTTTGGTAGAATTTTAGCCTTAATAGGTATGTAAAAGCCTTGGCTGGTCCTCCATGGTACTGGGAACAACACATTAGCTTTTGAAGCTGAGATGAACCAAAAAAATTAATTCCATGCAAATGTAGGTTTGTTCTTGACACTCTTATTTTGTATAGATATGCGTCATCGCAGTTCAGATCTGTGACTACTTGTTATCGGTTTGTAAATGTAGTATGTTATATTCCATGTGCATATGTTACAATGTTCTCTAGTTGCATGGAGTACCAGAGGAAAAAGAACTAGAAATGCTGACCATGCCTGAGAGACCTATATGCGTGTTATTAAGTCTTATATTATTTTCTTCGCTTGTGTTTGTTGCTATGTGTATTTGCATGAAAGTACAAGTGTGTGTGTCATCTAAGGCTATGTGATTATATATACGTACATATAATACTATAGTATGTATGATATATATACTTGGTATAAACGTATGTATATACTAAGTATATATCTACGTACATACTGAGTATATAAGTATGTATATACTGAGTATATATGTTCGTATATACTTAGTATATTTGTACGTATATATTCTGTATATATGTTCGTATATACTGAGTATATTTGTGCGTATATACTCAGTATATATGTTTGTATATACTATAGTATATACGTACATATATACTCGATATATACTTACTCTATACTGTAGTATATACATACGTATATACTTGGTATAAATGTACTTTTATGCTGTATTATATACGTACGTATATACCGAGTATATACGTACGTATATACCAAGTATATACATAAGTGGGTGCATATATTTATTTGTAGACATGTATATATTGTCATACGTACACACCCATTTACACACAGACACACTTTTAAATATATAATTGCTCAAGCTGGTCTAGTCATCATCGTGCTTTACTCACCGATGTTGGTAATAAAAGCCATGGATATTAGACTTTTCCTAAAGATGCGAGATGAAGATATTTCTGGTCATGGCTATCCAGGAAGCTAGAATTTGCTCTTAAAAATCTTAGTAATTGTATTAATATGCAATTATCACATGGTACAAAGTGGACATATGAGTAAATAAATTTTTTTGCTCTAGGTTCTGCAATAATTTGTTCTAATTATACTAAGTCATAAAATGATGATGATGATGATGCTCATGTAGTGTCATGTAATTTTGGTCCAGGAGAAATATCGGGTCCTATTTTGGGAGAAGCAGCTCCCCACCTGATCAAAAACACGCTCAATCTCAAGTTCATCAGTCGAGCATCATCGCTCGCCCTACTTTTATTATCAGGAATGGCAGTGTAGCGGCAGTAGTAGCGATATTGGTGGCAACGATGGTAGCGGCGGCATTAGTTGTGGTAGTGGCAATGGAAGTAATCGCAGTAGCAGCAGCAATAGCAACAAATGCAGTATATACGTACGTATAATACTATAGTATTTCATGTAAATATATACTGAGTATATATGTACTCAGTATATATGTACACATAATACTATAGTTTATATGTACCTATACTGCAATAATATATGTACCAGTTAAATGCTAGTATATATGTACATATATACTGTAGTATTATATATTTATCAAAACATAGTTTTTTTTTATATTTTGCTTTGATTGAGTGGTTTACTAGACATGGTACATTATTCCACATACGAATCTTGTATAAGTGTAGGGATTTTTTACTAGACATGACGCACCTTTACTCGGATAGCTTTTTCACAGTAGAAAGTTGGTGATCAAAGGAACATAGGGAGAGAAAGCAACGTCAATGCAAGGATAGATTATACTTTATGCACTGTTGGTAGATACATTGATGAATAAGATGTAATAAGATTTTGTTATTTATTTGTTTTAATTATGTAAAATATTATATTAGAATAAGTTATTAAATGATTTTTTTAAATTATAATTAATCATTTATAGTTTTTATATTTATTCAATTTTATATAAAAATATTAAATTATTTAATTAAAAAATTTTAAAATAAATCAAAATTTGAAAATAGTTTTAAAATTAAAATTGCTATGGACAATTCCCTTATTTTATTAGCAAGGGAAAAATTCCTTGCTAAATTAGCTTGGAAATTTTCCCTAGCTAATTTAGTTAGGGATAACTTTATTTTAGCAAGGGATTTTTATTGTCGCTAAATTTATTTTGCTAGGGACTTTTTTCGTCACTAATATTTAGCAACGAGCACTTTATTTAGGGAAAGCTTCTATCATTATATCTATTTAGCGACAGAAACTCTCATTTAGCTTGCTAATTTAGCTAGGAAAATTATTTTTTTTAGCTAGGGATTTTTCCATCACTAAATTATTAACTAGGGACACTTTTCCTCGCTAAATTTTAGTGACAGACACTTTAAATTGGGAATAGTTCCGTCGTCAATCCATAACTATGTTTGGTTTGCTGATGGAAAATGCCCATTTAGCTAGAGAATTATTCCTAGTTATATGGGATTTTCTTGTAGTGTTTATATATATGTATCATTTATCTAAATATTTTAAACATAACATTATATCAGAGTCAAAAGTAAGGCATGGAAGAAGGTGAGCTATGATTATTTCCGTTCAAGTGAAAAAGGAATCATAGACGATAAGATTAACCATTTAATGCAGTGCAAGCCATTGAGTGGAACAAGTGGTAATTTTTTGTTGCTTCTTTATGCGTATCCGGTGCATAGCATAAATCACACTATAATTGGTTTAAAATTTGTTAAATTGGGGTTTGCATTTCATATCTGGTGGGGTTATGTTGGTTTGGTGATCATGAATATGACTAGGCAAAAATATGCATGAAGAATGCTGCTTCTTTTTAATTTTCTTAGTTAAATTATGATTCCTTATTAGGTAGACTTATCATTTGCATAACTGAAAGGTTTGAATATGTTGTTTTGGCCCATCATAAGGTCGGAAAAAAATAACAGCTAAGACCCTAGTGTTAGCTGTTATTTTATGTGCCACCACTATTACTGTCACCATTATCACCTTTTTGCTACTGACTCCCTTCTTAGTCAATCTGTGACACTACCCTTTTGATCACTATAATTCTACCAGCACCTATGCATCATAGTTTGTGTTTATGAGGGAAGGCATCCATAGTTTTTTTCCATTTTTAGGTGATAATATTTGAAGCTATTGCTATTGCTATATTTGTAGCAGATATGATGACTTTTTTTAGTAGCTGTTGTAGTTCACTTTTTCATTAAGTTGTGCATGATGAACATCCTCCTCAATTGATTAAAGTATTATGTGATAAACTCAACTGGTGTAGAAGGGTACAACTCTTCCACTTATATGCATTTCTTTCATGATTAGGTTGATAAAATCAACTAAGAATGATGGAACCCTAATCAAAGATGGCCAGTAATAGTGAATGAAATTGATCACTGAACCTTTAATGTGCGAGCCATCATTATCCTGATCTGCCATTATCATGAGATGACCATATCTTTTTGCTTTGACACTATCATACTGCTTATGTTGTTGCAGCCCAAGAATCTTCTTGATGTTTTCAATTTTTTTGTATCTTAACTTAGATATGGATTGGCCATCCTTTGCATCAACATCAATCACTTCTTCGATAGGAATTGAGGTTAGAAACATAGAATCCACCCACCCTGTAGCTTAATTCATAAACATATACCTAATTGATGAAATCAGTAATGGGAAACCTTGCCGGACTGGAAGCCAAAATATTTCATGTGCTCTATATTTTATATAAATCTAATCTTTTTATGTATTTTTTGATCCGTATTGTTCAAAACTAAAATGCATCATGAGTATCAAATATTATGTTTGATTCTAGTATCGTGCAAGTGAAATAAACTAAAAGATTTTCATCTGAGTAATGTTGATTTCTTCATTCAGATTATGTACGGGTTAGTTTTGAAGCTAATGTACAAGAAGACCAAATACATGCTTCATTCTTACTATGTGCCATATGACTTCGGTAGTGGTCATCAATCTGTTACTGGATTATCTCTTGGTGATGATTCCATTAGCTATTGGGTAATTATTTTATTTCTTCCATGTTCTAAAATAGGCTGTTGGAAATTCAATATTTGTTTTATGGATAAAATCTTGTACAATTATTGGTAAATGCTATATATGTGCTGCAAAACTACATAATTCTCTGAATCAGAATTCTTCATGCATATTGGTAAATGATATATAAGTGATGTTCATATATATAATTTTGCTAAAATAATAAGTTTCCAACCTTCGTATCATTTAAGTTTGAATTGATGTATATGTAGAAAATGAAAGAAGTGAATGATAAAATGAAAAAAATGAAGAATGCAATACAATATGAGATGACCTATATGGAGTCAAAGTTAGCAGCCTTGACAAGATAGATAGCACACAGAGTTCCAGCAGAGTATCCACACATGAGATCCTATCACAAATGCATCATATGATGAGGATGATGATTTAGTTTAAAATAATTATATACCTAGGTTATATTTTTGTTTTAACTATGTATCTATTGTATCAGAATAGTTTATTAACTGGTTTTTCTATTTGTTAATTTAAATAATGTTTATAGTATATGTTTTTATTCAATTTAATATAAAAATTTAAAAATATGTAAATAAATATTTTGTAAAAAAATAAAATTGTGAAAATAGCTATGGAATTAAATTGGAAGAGAAATTTCCATAGCTAATTTAGCTAGAGAATTTTCTGTACATTTTCAATCGAAAAATATTAATTACTATTCTTAATTACAATCAAAAATAACAAGGGAAAAATTATAATTAGCTATAGAATTTGTGTCATTAAAAAATTTGCTAGGGATTTTTCTCGATAATATTTTATGAAGAGCACTTTAGATTGGGATAATTTTCATCAATAATTTGTCATTATTTTGTTTTAGCGATGGGAATATTCCATATAAACATGTTGATAGTTCAAAAGATATTTACATAGATAGATAGACAAATAGACAGATAGATAGGTAGATAGATTAATTGAGAGAAAGATATATAGATAGACAAATGATAGATATATAGATAGACATATAGAAAGATATATATACACACACACACACAAATAGATATACAGATAGATAAATAGATAAATAGATGGATAGATAGATTGATTGAGAGTAGATTGATAAAAATATTAATAGACAAAATGATAGACAGATAGATAAACATATTGATAAATAGTTTGGTAGATAGTTAGATAGAGAGATAGATAGACAAATAAATACACATATAGATAGACAAAGAGATAAACAGATAGATAATCATATAAATATACAGATAAATAGACAAATAGATAGATAGACAGAGAGACAGAAAGACATATAGATAGATAGATTTATAGACAGATTGATACACCAAGTGATAGATAGATTGATAGATAGATTAAAAGTTAGATTGATAAATAGATAGATAGACATATTCATAGATAGATAGGTAGACATATAGATATAAAAATAGATAGATTGTTTGATAGATAGATAGATAGACACATTGATAGGAATATTGATATAAAGATTGATAGATTTATAGATAGATTGATAGAAAGATTGATAGATAGATAGGTAGATAAATAGTCATATATATATATAGAAATATAGATAGATAGATAGACAGACAGATAGAAAAATATATGGATAGATAGATAGATAGACAGACAGATAGATAGATAGGTAGATAGATAGATAGATAGATAGATAGACAGATAGAAAAACATATAAATAGACATATAAATATATATTAGATAGAGAAATAGATAGACAGACAGATATATAGATAGACAAATTGAAACATATAAAGATAGCTAGATAGATCAACATATAGATAGACTGATAGATTGCCAGATAGATAAATAGATACATAGATAGCTAGATAGATAGTTAGTTAGTTATTTAGACAGAAAGATAGATAAAAATATATATAGACAAATATATAGAAATATTGATAGACATATAGCTATATAGATAGATAGACAGATACATAGATAGATAGATAGATAGATAGAAAAAAAGATTGATAGTTAGATAGATTGATAGATAGACATATTGATGGATAGATTGATAGACAGATTGATAGGCAGATAGATAGTTGATAGATTGATTGATTGATAGAAAGATAGATACACATAGATAGATAGGTAAATATATAAATAAATAGAGAGATAGATAGACAGATAGATACTAAGATTGATAGATAGACAAATAGAAAGATAGAAATATATAAAGATAGATAGATAGATAGACATATAGATAAACAAATAGATTGGTAGATAGATAGATTGGTCGATAGATAGACAGATCGATAGATAGATAGATAGATAGATATATAGAGAGATAGAGCGATAGACAGATAACGAGACAAATAGATAGATTGATAGATAGACAGACAGAGAGACAAATAGATAGATTGATTGATATACATATAGATAGACTGATAGATAGATAGATAGATAGACAGATAGATAGACAAATAGATAGATAGATAGATTGATAGATTGATCGATTGTTAGATATACAAATAGATAGATAGATAGACAGACAGATTGATTGATTGATTGACAAATAGATAGATTGACAAATATATATATAGATTGATAGATAGATAAATAGATAGATAGATAGATAGAATGATTGATAGATAGATTAACAGATAAATAGACAAATAGATAGACCAGAAAGATAGACAGATAGATAGACAGATAGATTGATTGATCGATTGATTGATAGACAAATTTATTGATAGATTGATAGGTAGATAGATAGATAGATAAATAAAATTTTAGACAGATAAGTAAATAGATAGATATAGGCATAGATAGATAGATAGAAATATTGAAACTCTTATAGATAGACAGATAGATAGACAGATTGATAAAAAGATTGATATATATAATGTTAGATAGTTTGATAGATAGATTTATAGATAGATTGATAGACTCATATAGATCGATAGATAGATTGATTGATTGTCAAATATATTGATAGATAGATAAATACATACACAGAGATATAAACAAATATATAGATAGATAGATAGAGATCACTAAAAGAAAAATCACAAATAACATGTAAAAATTTCCTAGCTAAATGGAGTTTTTCTGTAACTAAAGTGGATATAATGATAAATTAACAACAAAACCTTTCCCAATCTAAAGTACAAGTGTCAAATGTGTCATGCTGGGCTGGCCCAGCATGGTTTTTGTAGGCCCAACCGTGCTACCGTGCCGGGCTAGGCACATCTACAGTAACCATGTCATGCCTGGCAATGCAGGGGTTATTCAAGCAATGCTCAGTATGGCCCATTTGGTATGACCGGTTTTAGCTCGTGCTTGGTCAGGCCTATACGAGGTGGTTTAAAAAAATTAATTTTTTTTTATTTTTTGTTTAGAATATTTATGTAATTATAAAATATAAATTAGATAATGTTAAAAATATTTAAATTGTAAATTGTAAATATTTGAATAGTTATAAAGTTTATTTTTTTATGTTATTTGTTTTAATTATGTTTTAATTAGATTATAATTTATTAGAATTATATTTTATAATTTTTAATGAAATTATTTAAAATAAAACAAACACAAAATTTATTTAACAAAAATAACAAAGTCACACTCACAAAGCCAAGTGCCAAATGGCCAAACTAAACAAAATACAATGTAATTAAAAATAAGAACAAAACATCGAAATCAAAAATTAGAATCAAGCATAACTCATAAGAAAAAGCATAACTGTAACAAAAGTGTAGCTGTCGGCATGATGCAATCTGGAAATCAACAACCATCAAGCATCACGTAGCAACCTCATCAATCATCTATTCTCATATCATTATCATCCTCAACCTCAATATCAATATCACTATCACATGGATCATCATCAGCAATCAATTCTCCCTCATTCGTTGTAGTCCCACTCCCAGTCCCAGCACGATTCTTGATGCTAAACATCGAATCATCCCAATTCTTCATGCATACTAAAGCCTCAACAATATCTTGACATAATCTCAATCTCCAATCCAAAATCACATTCACTATAATAGAAAAAGTAGGCTCCGATGCTATGCTCGACATCGGAGAAGTCAATAGATCCCGTGCTATCTTAGTCAGCACATGAAAGGTAAACTCATATAATTTCCATTACTGTAATATATCAAGATTCTTAGTATCATTATGTGATAGGATTAAGCAGTATTTAGTATCTAAGTACCGAGATAGCTCGCTCCTATTCGACGGTCCACCCTATCGTTTCCCCCTAGCTAACTAAATGGAAAAAAATCATCATCTCAGAATATGGTATCAATGTACGTACTCATAATCTTACTACTACTATCACCATACGTAGTATCATAGTGTGTGAAAAAGTCAATCAACTTCTCGTGAATGAACCCTTCAGGCGAGTCTTCCTGGTTCATGCACGAGGAAATTTAAGTCAAAACATTATCTACCTCTTCCACCTTAACCCTAAGGTCCATGCTTGTAGCGAGACAATAAAGAGATGGAATGGTAAACCAGTACTTTAAATACTTGGTTTCCATCTCTGTAACCATATGGTTAAGTTTCGGATTAGCTCGATACTTTTTAAACATGCTACTAATGTTGCATATGTACCTGAGTGCAATGAAAGTCGTGGGAGTATAAACCAATGAAGACATGTTCATGTCATAAAAAATCTTCAGGAATTTCATAAATTAAATTCCTAAAGCACAGTTAGTGTCGTCAATAAAAAGTTCGTCACTCTTACTATTGACGTAGTCGGATATCACGTGTTTGTATCCAACACATGACACCAAAATTAGGTATGTGTAATTCAAACAATGTCTTACATCCCATTAGAATTTCTTCTTCTTAAGATTCGTAGACAAGCAGAGACTACCAATCTCTAATTTTTTGCGAGGCGTAGAAATTTATTTTAGTGAGTTACATATGTTTTCCAAAGCGAGGAAACACACCTTCATCCTTACATTTAGAATCATGTTAACCACGTGACACATGCATCAGACGTGGAAAATATCTCTTAATGGTGTGTCTCTAATATTCCTAACAAACATGTTAATCGCTACTCCATTATTAGATACATTATCGATTGTGATACTAAAAATTTTATTTTGACTTTTATATTTTCTAAAGATTTTTTTCATACACTCAAAAATGGTAGGTCCATCATGTGGATAGAGAATCTCAGAGAATCCAAAAATTTTTTTTATTCACATGTCATTTAGAATCTACATAGTGGGTGGTGAGACATGCATAAAATACATCATTATGACTAGTCAAAATATCAGTCGTCACGTACACCACTCTACTATATACCATAAATTCATTAATTATTAATTATTTTTCTAACTTATAATATTTTAGTATGTCGTTCAAGATGTGGACCTAGGAAACCTATGATAAACAGGCTAAAAATATGTCTGCATGATGCTCACTATCTTTGGATCTTCCGAAAATCAGATCGGAAGATCCATTAATGTGATAAGTTTGATCATGCCTTCCCAACCCAACTCGCTATGGCATATGAAGGGGGTAAACTTTGAGACTGGACTAGATCCAGTCTCAAAAAATATAAAGCTAAGTTGGGTTTACCTAGGATCTAATGCATCATGTGTTATGGTGCATAATTAGGCATGCCTTTTAAGATGTCTAGTCCCAAATTCACTCTTACAAGTTAAATTTTTTTTACAATATTTTTACAGTGTCATTTCTTCTTCCTCACCCCTAATATTTTTTTGTATTATTATATTAAATGACTCCAAACTATAGAAGTCCTTCTTGTCTTTTGTTTTTTAGATATTTGGGCTAAGACAATCAGAGAAACCAAAGTTTCAGTAACCTATGACTTTTGTGTAAGATTTTCATTTTCTAAATTTAAATTAATTTTATTAGTATTTGTATTTGTTACTTTTTGGTTTTTCTAGACAAGAGGATAGCTTAAAGAGTAGAGAGAGAAAAAAATAGAAATATCCATAAAGTAGTGTAAAGGAAAAGCACGTGCACCAAAAATCTAACTTCTAAAGATTAATACAAATACCAACTAAAGACGAGCCTGAGTTGCGAGTCCCGAATAGTCGAGCTGAAATCCCGAGAGATAAAATTTTAGGAGAGAGGTTTGAGAAAGAAAGAATGTGAGATTTTATGTTTTTGAAAAACATAAAAATTAGATAAGGGTGGGGAGCTTTTATAGAAAAAAATTTAGAATTTTTTTAAAAAAAGTATTTTTTTTTTGAATTTTTGGATAATTTTTTGGGGGCAGAATCATATGGGTCATCAGATTCTGCCTCATAGCCATTGGAGGCAAAATCCAACGGCTAAATATTTGAATTGTTGTTTGTAAGCCCATAATAGGCCTTTGGGGTTTGGGTTGGTTCAGATTTGGGCCCGCCCAGTTTCCACATTAGTCGGGCTGAGCCTCAGCCCGACGAGGTAGTACGGTATTGGTAGCTCGGCTTGTGACGAGGTACTAAGCCATCCAAACAATGGTACCATGTCGGGCCAGGGACAACATGAGGCTCGGTTGGAATCAGCATGACATGGCATGGGCATGGACACGAAAAATTCCAATACTGTGCCGGGCTAGGCATGGCACGAATCAGCCCATTTGATACATCTAATTCAAAGTGTTTGTCGCAAAAATTAAAGAGTAACTATTTTCCCTATCAAAATTAGCAAGAGAAAATTCCCTAGCTTTTTATCGAGGGAAAAATCTCTAGCTAAATTAGCGAGGGAAAATTCTATAGCTATTTTCATTCCAAAATTATTTTCACATTTTTAATTTTTTTACATAAAAATTAATCTCGCATATTTATAAAAACATAAACTATAAATCATTGTTTATAATTAACAAAAAATAAAATCAATTAATAAAATATTTTTATATAATTTGTTACATGGTTAAAATAGAAACATAACAAAACTTGATTACATCTTATTATTCATCAATGTATCTAATGACCGTGCATAAAGTATAATCTGTCTGTGAAATTTATGTTGCTTTTTCGCCCCCACCTCCTCAATATCTACATACTACTCTAGCACCCGAGCATGTCCCTCCATGGCCATCAGCATTGCTTCCTTTAGTTCTAGTTTGTATTTCCTCTCCACCTCCAACTCCTTCTTCATTTTATCTCTCAATGCCCTTTTCCTTTCTAGCTGCACTTCCAACAACACTCTTTTTAACCTTGCGATCAGTTGCATGTATGTATACTTGTGCATGTATGTATGTGCATGTGTGTATATGTGTAAACACAGACACATGTACTTTTATACTAATACACATACCATTTGTTGTTTCATTAATGGTGGATAGTCAAACTCATATTAGTGATGTGAAAATAGAAGAAAGAAGAAGAAAAATTGGGAGAAAATTAAAAAAAAATTAAAACTGAATATTCTGTATAAATCAACCTCCGTCAGTGGTAATCAAATTGAGAGAGATATAAAAATGTATATAGTATTTTGAAGGAGAAGAGTAATAACAATCTTACCTAATAACAGAGAGATGTAGGGCCTATATGTTGCTCCCATATTCTTGTTTCAATCAATCAATCATGCAATCTATCTATCTTTCTATATGTCTATCGATCTCTCTATCTATCTCTCTATCTAGCTGTCTATATATCTATCTATCTATCTATTTGTCTATCTATCTATAAATTTGTCTATCAATCCATTTATAATCATGCCTTTAAATCTATCCCTCGATTTGTCTTTTAATTTATGTAACAATATGTCTATTAATAGGGAGATCAATCTATCTATCAATCTACCTATCAATCTAAATTTCAATCTGTCTATCAATTTGTCTTTCAATCAATCTATCTATCTATTTGTCTATCAATCTATCTATCTATGTGTCTATCTATCTGTGTATCTATCTATCTATCTATCTAAATTTTTGTCTATCTATCATTCTATCTATCTTTATAAAAATCTATCTATATATTTGTCTATCTCTCTTTCTATCTAACTGTCATTTTACCTACCTACCTACCTGTCTATCTATTTATCTATCTATCTATCAATTTTCTATAATTTATCTTTCTATTTGTCTATCAATAGATCTTTCAATCAATCAATCTATCTATCTAAACATCTACCTATCTGTTTGTGTATTTATCTATTTGTTTGATTTTTTGTTTATCTATCTATGAGTCTATCTATATGTCGATCTTTCTATATGTATATATGCCTATCTATTTGTCAATCAGTCTATCTGTCTGTCTATCGGTCTATCTATTCATCTGTCTACCTCTTTGTCTACTCGAGTATCAGTATACTTGACTGTGTATATGTTAACTATCTATCTACCTAATTATTTGTTTACCTTACGAGTTGTCTATCTATCTATCTATCTGTTTGTGTGTCTATCTATTTGTTTGTCTATCTATCTGTTTGTCCATTTTTCTATATATCTTTATATTATCTTGTTTTCTATTTGTCAGTTAGTCTATCTGTTATTGTATATGTTTTTCTATCTCTAAGTTTGTCAGTCTATTAGTCTATTAGTCTACCAGTCTATAAATTTGCCATTCTATTAGTTTGTCAGACTACTAGTCTATTGGTTTGTCAGTCTGTCATTTAGTCTATTTGTCTATTTGACTATCTGTATATGTGTCTAATTGTCTATCTATCTTGTTATCTTTATCACTATCTCTCTATCTCTATATCTCTCTATGTTTCTATCTCTCTATTTCTCTATCTCTCCATCTATCTATCTCTCTATTTATCTATCTCTATATCACTATATCTCTCTATCTCTCTATTTTATATCTCTTTCTTTCTATCTCTCTACCTCACTATATCTTTAGCTACCTACCTACCTAGCAAGCTTCATAGGTACCTAGCAATATGTCAATCAATCTATCTAACTACTTTTCTATCTATCTATCTATTTATCTATCTATCTCTCTCTCTACCTTTCTTTCTGTGAAAATTCATCTATCAGTCTCATTATATCTATGTCTCTTTGTCTTTTTCTCAATCAATCAATCTATCTATCTAACCATCTATCTGCCTATCATTCTATCTATATATCTATCTCTCTCTCTCTATCTCTCTTTCTCTCTATATGTTAATCTATATATCTATCTATCTGTCAATCTATGTATATATCTATTTGTATATCTGTCTATCAGTCTATATGTTTCTCTGTCTATCATTATATCTACCTATTTATATGACTATCTATCTATCTATCTATATGTATATCTATCTATTTGTCGAACTATCTATCTGTATACTAGTCTATCTATCTATCTATTTATCCATCTATCTATCAAATTGTATATCTATATGTCTATGTATTTATTAATCTATTTGTCTATATGTCTATGTGTCACTAATCAATCAATCTATTTGTCTATCTATCTAACTCTATATTTTTCTAAATATCTGTCTATCTATTAGTCTATCTATCTATCTATCGATCTATTTATCTATTTATCTATTAGTCTATCTTTCTATTTATTTATTTGTCTATCTATCTATATGTCTATTTCTATATCTGTGTATCTATCTATATGTCTCCCTGTAAATGTCTCTATATATCTAGTTATATATTTGTCTATTTGACTATATATCTATATCTTTATATGTCTATTAGTCTATCTGTATAGTTTTACAAATCTATTTATTTATCTATCTATATGTTTATTTGTTTAATTGATTTATTTCTATATAAGTTTATCTACCTATTTATCTATCGAAGTGTGTATTTGATTACCTACCTATCTATGTATCTATTTTGCAATCTATTTATCTATCTGTCTTTTTATCTATATATCTATCTGCCTATTTGTCTATTTCTCTATCTACCTGTATGTGTATCTGCCAATTTGTCTTTCTATCTATTTGTCTGTCTATTAGTCTATCAGTCTGTCAATCTATCAGTCTTTTAGACTATTATTCTATTAGTTTATTAGTTTGTTAGTCAATATATCTATCTATCTTTCTTTCTATATGTTTGTATATCATTTATCTATCTATCTATGTATCAGTCTATTTATCTATGTCTCTATCAATATATCTTTGTATATCTTTCTCTTTGTATCTATCTATCTATCTATCTCTTTATATCTATATTTCTTTATCTCTCTCTCTTTATATCTCTATCTTTTTATATCCCTATCTCTTTAAATCTCTATATCTCTATTTCTCGATATCTGTTTATATCTATCTTTCTTTCTCTCTATCTTTCTATCTCTCTACTTATCTATCTCTCTATCTCTCTACCTACTTACCTTCCTAACTACCTACCTACCTAGCTATTTCACTATTTATCTAAATGTTTTCCTATCTACATGTCGATCTATCTTTTTGTCTATATGTCTATTCTCTATCTATCTAACTATTAGTCTATTAGTCCATCATACTTTCTATTTAACTATCTGTCCCTTTGCCTCTTTGCCTATATTTTTGTCTATCTGACTATCTGTCTTTCTGACAATCTGTCTATATGTCTTTCAATCTCTCAATCTCTCTCCGACTATCTGACTATCTGTCTTTCTATCTATCTATTTATCTATCTGCCTATATTTCTATCTATCTATATCTCTATCTATGAATCTGTCTATCTATTTATCAATTTATTTGTCTATCTATCTATCTATCTATCTGTCTGTCTGTCTATCTATCTGTCTATCTATCTATATGTAATCTTTCTAACTGACTATCTTGTTATCATTCTATCTATCTATCTATATGTCTATCTATCTATAAATCAATCAAACTATCTAACTATCTATATGTCAATATGTTTATTTTTCTATCAATCTACCTTTCTATCTATCTGTCTATCTGTCTATCTATCTATTTATCTTCCTATTTTAGATTTATCTTTTTTTCTATCTTTTTATCTGTCTATTAGTCTAGTTGTGTATATGTATATTTGTATAACTATCTATTTATATCTATATCTGTATATCTGTATATCTCTATATATATCTATATGTCTATCTATATCTTTCTATCTATATGTCTATCTATCTATTAGTCTAAATGAATATGTGTATATTTTTATCTATCTATCTATCTATTTATCTATTTTTCTATCTGTCTATTGGTGTATATATTTATCCACCTTTCTATCTATCTATGCATCTATGTGTATATCAGTCTCTATTATATTTGAGTATCTTACTATCTATCTATTTATCAATTATTTATTTGTCTTTTTATCCTTTTGTTTATCTGTTTATCTATCTATCTATCTATTTGTATATCTATATATCTATCTAACTGTCTATTTGTCTATCTACTTTTTTGTCTAATTTTTTATTTTTCTATCTGTGTAACTATATCTGTCTATCTGTCTATCTAACTATTTATCTGTCTATCTATTTATATATATATTTACCTATTTGTCTATTAAAATTTTTTTTGTATAACTGACCATCTATCTATCTATCTATTTCTTAATCTATCTATCTATCTATTTCTTAATCTATCTATCTAACTATCTATTTGTGTATTTATATATCTATCTATCTATTTGCCGGTCTATCCAACTATCTATCAATAAATCTATCTATCTATCTATATATCTATTTTTTTATGAGTATATCTATCTGTCTATCTTTTTGTCTTTCTTTCTGTCTATCTACCTGACTATATTTATATTAATCTATCTATTAATTTGTCTATTTATCTATTAATTTCTCTATCTATCTATCTATCTATCTGTCTTACTGTCTATCTATCTATCTATTTATCTATTTATTTCTATGGGTATCTATCTATCTGTCTGTCTGTCTATCTATCTATCAATATTTAAATCTATCTATTTATATATCAATCTATCTATCTATATATCTGTGTAACTATGTGTATCAATCGTTCTATCTATTTTTTTATCAATATATTTGTATCTATTTATCTATTTATATATATATATATATATATATATATATATATATATATATATATATATATATATATGATATGTTTTTATCTATGTATCTATCTATCTATTTGTTTATCTATTTATCTATTTATCTATCTATATATCTATCAATCAAAATATCTATTCATTTATCTTTCTACCTTTTTATCAATCAATCAATCTTTCTATATATCTATAATTCAAACAATTTGTGTACCTATCAATTTATCAAATTTTTTATCCTTTTGTCTATCTATTTATCTATCTATCTGTATATCTATCTTTCAATCTTTCTATCTATCTATCAAGATATCTATCTATATATCTATCAATCTATATATCTTTCTATCTATCTATTTGTTTATCTATTTGTCTCTATCTATTTATCAGTCTTCTTATATGTCTGTCTATTAATCTATCTATCAATTTACCTACATATCTATCTATCTATTTGTCTATCTATCTATTTGTCTATCTGTCTATGTATCTATCAATATATCTATCTATCAATCTAACTATTTATCTGTATTTTTATATGTTTATATAGGTGTCATTCTTTCTATCTATCATTTTATATATCTAGTTGTATATCTCTCTTTCTATCTACTTATCAAACTATCTGTTTATCTTTCTCTCTATATATTTTCCTATCTATCTTATCTGTCGATCTTTCTATTTTTCTATCTATCTATCTATCTATATATCTGTCTAGATATCAGTTTATCTATATGCCTATCTATCTAACTATTTATATATCAATCTATTTGTCTATCTATTTATTTTCTATCTATGTATCAGTCTATCAATATGTCTTTCTATCTCTCTATTTATTTGTCTATCTATTTATTTATCTAATTGTCTATCTACTTGTCTAGATATCACTCTATGAATCTATCTTTCAACCTGTCAATCAATTTATTGATCAATATGACTATCAATCTATCTATTTATTCATCTATTTATCTATCTATCAATCAATAAATCAATATATCTGTCTATTTATCTATATTTCAATCAATCTATTTATCTATATTTCTATCAATTTGTCTTCCAATCTCTCTATAAATCAGTCTATTAATCTATCTATCAATCTATCAATCAATTTGTCTATCTATCTATTTATTTATTTATTTATCTATCTAACTAACTAAGTTACTATCTATCTATCTATCTATATGTCTGTCTGTCAATCTATCTATCTATCTATCTTTATATATATATATATATATATATATATATCAAACTATCTATATATCTTTCTATCTATCAATCTATGTATCAATCTATCTATTAATTTATCTATAATTCTGGCGATCAAATTGTCTTTCAATCTATCTATCAATCAATCTATCTTTATTTATAGCTGTCTATTAATCTATCTATCAATCTATTTATGAATCTATCTATTAATCTTTCTATTAATCTATCTATCAATCTATATATCTATCTATCGAACTATCTAACTATCTATCGAACTATCTATCTATCTATCTGTCAATCTATCTATCAAACTATATGTCAATCTTTGTTTCTATCTATCTTTATTTCTATTTATCTGTCATCTTTTATGTATATTTCTCTCTGACATTCTATCTATCTCTCTATCTATTTTTCTATCTATTTTTCTATCAATCTGCCTATTAATCTATTTAGCAATCAATCTATCAATATGTCTATAAATCTATCTACCAATCTATCTAATATTTATGAATCAATATGTCTATCATTCTATCTACAAATCTATCTATTTATCTGTCTATCTATATATCTATCTATCTATCCATCTATCTATATTTTTAAATATCTATATCTCTATTTGTTTATCTATTTGTCTTTTTATCTATCTATCTATTTATCTATCTATCTATCTATTTATCTATCAATCTTTTTATCAATTTGTCTATATATCAGTCTATCAATCTATCTATTAATGTGTCAATCAAACAATCCATTTTTTGTGTCTATCTAGCTATTTTTCTCTCTATCTATCTACTAGTTTAACTTCTATTTATCGATCTGATTAACTATCTCTCTATCTATATGTATATTTATCCATCTATTTATCTATCTAACTATCTATTTATATATTTGTTTATCTATTTGTCTATATGTATATCTATTTATAAATCAATATGTATATTTTTTTATCTATCTATGTATTTGTCTATTTGTGTAATAATCTATTTATCTATTTAACTATCTATTTATCTAACTATCAAACTCTCTATCTATTTGTGTATATATCTATTTATCTATCAATCTATGTAACTATATATATATATCTCTTTCTATTAATATTTTTATCAATCTTTCTAGTTATCAATCTGTTATCTATCTATCAATCTATCAATCAATGAATTTATCTATCTATATATTTATTTTTTATCTATCTATCTATCTATCTATCTATATGTTTAACTATCTATATCTATTTATTTTTTTGTCTATCTATCAAGCTATCTATATATCTATTTGCCTATGAAAATGTCTACAAAACTATCATTCTATCTCTCTCCATATCTATCTATCTTACTATATGTCTATCTAACTTTCTATCTATCTATCTATCTATCTATCTGTTTCTCTCTGTTTATCTATTATCTTTATATCTATATGTCTTTTTGTCTACCAATTTATTTTATTGTCTATCTATCTATCCGTCCGTATATTTTTCAGTCTATATATTTGTCTTTTTGTCTATTTGTCAATCTGTCTATATGCCTATCTATATGTCTATTGTTCTATTTGAATGTTTATATATCTTCCTATCGGTCTATCTATATGTTCTAACTTTATATCTATATATTTATCAATCAACCAATCTATCTTTCTATTTGTCTGTCTAAATGTCTATCGTTATGTGTGTGTAGATATCTTTTTTTCAGTTTATCTATCTATCTGTTTGTTTATTTTTCTATCTATCTATCTATCTATGTATTTATTTAATTATCTATCTTTTTATCTATTTATATATATATGTTTATCTATATGTCTATATATCTATCAATCTATCTACCTATTTATTTATCTATCAAGCAGTCTATCTAGCATTCTATCTATCTGTCTGTCAACCTATTTTTTTATCTCTATCTATTTTCCTATCTATCTTTCTACTATCTATATATCTATCTCCATTTCAATCTGTCCATCAATATATTGATCAATCTGTCTATCTATCTATTTATGTATGTGTCTATCTATCTATAATTCTACTTGTTTATCTATATATCTATCTATCTATCTATCTGTTTAACTATATATCTATCTATCTATTTATCTATCTATTTGTCTGTCTATTTATCTAACTTTCTATCTGTCTATTTATCTATCTAACTATCTAACTATCTCTATATTTATCTATCTATATGTATTTTGAACTATTTATCTATTTATCAATAAGTCTATGTATGTGTGTGTGTCTATTTATCTATGTATTTATCTATCAATAAGTCTATTTATCTCTATCTATTTGTATGTCTGTCTATCTATCTATCTATCTACCTACCTACCTATCTATCTATTTCTATATATATGTGTGTGTGTGTGTGTGTGTGTGTGTGTGTGTGTGTCTATGTATGTGTCTATTTATCTGTCTATCGACCAATCTATTTGTCTATCTAATTATCTATCTATTTGTATATAAATCAATCAATCTATCTATCTATTTTCAATCTATTTGTCAATTTATTTTTATATGTCTATTAATCTATCTATCTATGTATCTATAAATCTATCTATCAGTTTATTTTCAATTTGTCTATTAAACAATCTATCTAGCTATCTATCTTTATGTATATCTATTTGTCTATCTATCTACCTATCTATATGTCTATTTAATTATCAATATATATGATTATCTATATATCTATTTATCTTTCTACATGTCTCTCTATCTATATGTCAATCTCTCTATTTGTTTGTTTGTATGTCTTTCTATCTATTGGTCTATTTCTCTATCTATCTCTCTAGCTATTGGTCTATCTATATATCTATCTATCGATCTGTCTATTTGTTTATCTGCATATCTATCTATCTATATATCCATTTATCTATCTGTTTATCTATCAATCTATATATCTATCCATCTTTCTATCTATCGATTTATCAATTTTTTTATCTCTTTATCTATCTATCTATCTATATATATTTATATATTTCAATCAATCAATATATCTATCTATCTATCTAACTATCTCTATATCTATCTATCTATATATCTCTTTATCTATCTATTTGTTTATCTATTTGTATATCTATTTGTCTATCAGTCTTCCTATATGTCTGTCTAGCTATATGTCTGTCATTTTGCCTATTTATCTAACTGACTATGTATTTATCTATCTATATATGCATCTACCAATATATATATATATATATATATATATATATATATATATATCTATCTATCTATCTATCTTTCTTTCTTTCTATTTGTATTTCTATAAGTCTATATATATGTTTGTCATTCTTATTAGTTGTCATTCTTTATATCTATCAATCTATCGGTTTATCTTTCTTTCTATCTATTTGCTTATCTATCTTTTCTGTCTATCTTTTTATCTATTTATTTATCTATATATCTATCTAGATATGAGTATATATATATGTCTATCTATCTAACTATATTTATAACAATCTATTTGTCTATTTATCTGTTTGTCTATCTATGTATCAGACTATCTATATGTCTATCTATCTCTCTATCTTTTTGTCTATCTATCATTCTATATAATTATCTATCCATCTATCTATACATCAGTCTATAAATCTATCCATCAATCTGTCAATCAATCTATCGATCAATATTACTATCAATCTATCTATTTATTTGTGTATTTATCAATCAATCAATCTAGCTGTCTATCTATCTATATATCAATCACTCAATCTATCTATCCATATTTCTATAAATTTGTATTTCAATCTCTCTATAAATCAGTCTATCAATCTATATATCAATATGTCGATCAAAATTTCTATCTATTTATCATTTTATCTATTATCTAATTATTTATCTATCTGTATTTATATCAATCTCTTTATTTATCGTACAATCTTCTTGAAATCTATCTCCCAATCTATCTATCTGTCTATCTATTTGTATATCTATCTAACTATCTATTTGTCAATCTATCTATCATCTATCTAACTTTATATATATATATATATATATATATATATATATATATATATATATATATATATATATATATATATATATATATATATATATATATCTATGTATCAATCTATTTATTAATTTGTTTATCAATTTGTCGATCAAATTGTCTTTCAATCAATCTATCTGATCTATCTATCTTTATTTATGTCTATCTATTAATCTATCAATCAATCAATTTATCTATTTATCTATCATTCTATCAATATATCTATCAATTTTTCTATGAATCTATCTATCAATATTTTTTAATCTTTATATTAATCAATCTATCAATCTGTATATCTTTCCATCTATCTAGCTATCAATCTATCTATCAAACTATATGTCAATCTATGTGTCTTTCTATCTTTATTTCTATTTATCTGTCATTTTTTATGTATATATCTATCTAACATTCTATCTATCTCTCTATCTATTTTTCTATCTAATTGTATACCAATCTACCTGTTAATCTATTTATCAATCTATCCATCAATGTGTCTATAAATCTATCTGACAATCTATCTACCACTTGTGAATCAATTTTTCTATTATATTGTCTACAAATCAATCTATTTATCTATCTATTTATATATCTATCTATCTTTTTACATATCTATCTATCTTTCTTTCTATTTATCTATATCTCGATTTGTTTATCTATTTATCTATCAATCTATCTATTTATATATCAATCTTTTTATCAATTTGTCTATCTAATAGTCTACAAATCTATCTATCAATGTGTCAATCAAACAATCCATCTATGTGTCTGTCTAGCTATTTGTCTATCTATCTATCTATCTACTAGTTTAACTTCTATCTATCTATCTGATTAACTATCTCTCTATCTATATGTATATCTATCCATCTATTTATCTATCTATCAATCTGTATATATATCTATTTATATATTTGTTTATCTATTTATCTATCTTTCTATCTATCTATTTTTATATATAGACAGATAGACAGAAAATGGGTGGATTGATAGACTAATAGACATATAGATAGAGTTATAAAAGATAGATATTCAAATTGACCAATAGATAGATAGGTAGGTAGGTAGGTAGATAGATAGATAACATATAGATAGACAGTGAGATAGACAAAGAGACATATAGAGAGACTGACGAATAAAAAGATATATAGATAGGGAGATAGATGGATAAACAAAAAACAACCATAAAATAGTTAGATTGACAGATAGAAAAATAGACAGATATATAGATAGACACATAAAAACATAAAGACATAAATTGACAGATAGATAAATAAATAGATAGATAATTACACACTTATAAAATTAAATTGATAGACTGATATATATATATAAATAGACATATAGATACATTTATAGATTGATATATAGATAGATAGACTAATAGTCATATATATAGACAGATAGATAGAAAGATAGACAGATAGATAGACAGATAGACAGACAGATAGATAGACAGATAGACAGACAGATAGATAAATACAAACATAAACAAAAATACAAATAGATAGATAGATAGTTACATAGATTGATATATAGACATATAGAAATGTAGACACATAAACAAATAAATAGTTAGAGAGATTGACATATAGCTAGATAGATGGATACATAAAAAATAGAAAGACAAATAGACAAATAGATATATAGACAGATAGATATATAGACAGATAGATATATAGACAGATTGATAATAGATAGATTTAAAAATCAATAGATAGAAAGATAAACATATAAACAGATAGACATATAGACAATTTTAGATAGATAGATAGATACATAGACTTATAGACTAATAAACTCAAACATAGATAAAGAGATAGAGACATAGACATAGACATATAGACAAATAGACAGATAGATAGATAAACAAATATACAAATAAATAGATAACTATATATATATATACATATAAATATATGGACAAATAGATAGATAGACACATAAACACATATATAGATAGTCAGATATGTAGATAAATTATGATTGATAGAAAAATCAGATAGTTAGATAGTTAGAGAGATGGAAAGATAAAGATAAATATAGAAAGATAGTTAAATAGTTAAACAATAACAGTAGTAGTGCCTGCAGCGGCGAATACACCAGAAGCAGTGGCGGTAATAGCGGTAGAGGCAGCAACGGCAGTAGTGATGGTAATGGTATTAATGGTGGTAGTGGCGCCAGTGGTGGCAATGACAGCAACAACAGTGGGGCAGTGGCGGCAACGGCGGCAACGTCATGCAATGGAAGCAACGACAGCGGGGGCAACGGTAGCACCGACAGCGGGGGAAACGGCTGCAGCCGCTACAGTGGCCAGCAGCATCAGCTTCAGTAGTAGTGGCGGCGGCGGCGGCGGTGATAGTAGCAGTGGTATTGGCAGTGATAGCAATAACAATAGTAGTGACAAGAGCAGTAGTGGGAGCAGCAACAACAACACCAAATGAGGTATATACGTACGAATAAAGATAGTATATACATACGAATTAAGTCAGTATATATCTACATATAATACTACAATATTTTCTGTACATATATATTGAGTATATTTGTACTCAATTTATATGTACACATAATACTACTATTTTAAAGTACATATACAGTAGTAATATATGTACGAGTGAAATGCTACTATATATTTACATATATACTGTAGAATTATACATGTATTAAAACATAACTTTTTTTTAATTTGACTGAGTGGTTTAAATTTCTTACAGATATGATAGCGCATTGTTCCTCATACAAAGCTTTTATAAGTGATGAAATTTTTCACTAGACAATACGTGCTGTGACTCGGATAGCTTTGTCGCATTAGAAAAATAATGATCGGGGGAGCAGAGGGAGAGAAAGCAACGTCAATGAATGAATATATTATACTTTATGCACGGTCGATAGATACATTGATTAATAAGACTAATTAAAATTTTGTTATTTTACTGTTTTAATTATGTCAAATATTGAATTAGAATAAGATATTAAATGATTTTATTTTTTGTTTATTATAAATTATTTATAGTTTCAATTTTTTTTTAATTTGATATAAAAAAATTATTTTATTTAATTAAACAATTTTAAAAAAAATTAAATTCTGAAATTATTTTTGAAATTAAAATAGCTAGGGAACAATCCCTTACTAAATTAGCAAGGGATAAATCCATTGCTAATTTATCAAGGAATAAATCCATTACTAAATTAGCAAGGGAATTAATCCATTGCTAATTTAGCGAGGGAAATCTTAAAAGTAGTGATAGATTTTTCGTCGCTAAATTTATTTAGCTAGGGACTATTTCTGTCACTAAAATTAATCGATCAGCTCCTTAGTTTGGGATTCTTCCGTCGTTATTTTTATTTAGTGACGGAAAATCTCATTTAGCTTGCTAATTTAGCTAGGGAATTTGTCTTTTTTAGCAAGAGATTTTTTCGTCACTAACTTTTTAGCTAGGGACACTTTCCATTGCTAAATTTTAGCAAGAATCACTTTAGATAGGGGAGCTATCCATTGGTAATCCATTGATATATCCCATTTAGCGATGGAAATTGCCCATTTAGCTAGGGAATTGTCCCTAGCTAAATGTGATTTTTCTTGTAGTGTGTACTGAACATACAAAATACATGTTAAATATGAAGATGTATAAGATTCTGTCTAAATAATCCAATATATCGATGTTTTTTGGAATGGAACTAAATTTAGCTAACCATTGGATAAATACACTTGTAATATTCAATTTAGTTTTGATTGTTTGTTTAATTTTGATGGTTCATATTTGAAAAGAAACCAATTGTGTCATTGATATTGTTGCAAAAAAATAATAATAAAAATGTATAACTATGTGTGCAATCACACATTTAACTATAATTATAATTAAAACTTATAACAATATATATATAACTATATGTTTAACTATATATGTATAACTATTTTTAAATATTTGTATAACTATATAAACTCTTTATAACTATATTTAACTATATTAGTAACTATGTAAACTATGTTTATTACTATAGATTTTTAACTATATTTTTAACTATATAATAATTTATAACTATATGTATAATTCTATATAAATATTTTTCTAACAAAATATACTATATGTATAATAATATATAACTATATATAATTGTATTTTACTATATGTATAACTATAAAAATATTATATATAACTATATCTTTAACTACATACATATTTATAACTATATGTATATTTAAATATAATTATATATAACTCTATTTATAACTAAATATATTAGAGGTATAAGAATATATAACTATTAATAATTTTCTTTTACTATATGTATAACTACTTTTATAAATAAAAGGATAATAACATATAACTATATATACCTTTTTAAAAGTATATATATAACTATATATTACTATGTATAATTATATGTAACTTCATTTATAACTATATGTATAATAGTTTATGATGACTATATATAACTATGAACTATTATAACTACAAAAAATAATTTACCAATCAAATTTTAGTAAATGGATTAAATCTATTAATAACTACGGACATAATACCATCAAAATTTTAATTTGGAGTTTTCCAACTGATTTAATAATAGATTACCATATGATATTTTTCAAATGATAAGATTACACTCTTTTGATTACCACTAGAACCAACAAAAGGCTTGGGTGGTCCTCCTGGTGTTGGGAAGAGCACGTTAGCTTCTGAAGTTGATAGATGCACGAATAAATGGTCCTACGCAGACACAGCCTCATTTTCTGATTCGAAGCCATTAGACATTCCCACGGTCCTTCCTATGGATGGGTTCCATCTTTAATGATTCCTACTGGATCAAAAAGAAGCTAAGCTTCTATTATCTTTTCATGCATTCTAAATTACTTTAATTTTTCCTTCTCTCTCTCTATCTCTCTCCAAACATCATTACTGGCAATCATTAAGATATTTGTTGAAGTTTTTGTGGTCATCAATTTAGTTAAGCTGAAAAAGACCTCAGCATTAATATGTGCTATCTTTATTAGCTATATTATCCCAAATATTTTTTTATTAAATTATCACAATCACTTCAATTTTTATTTAATATATTGAAATAATATGTTTTCAAGTTTGTCCTTGACACTCTTATTTCGTGCAGATTTGTGTTGTCGTTGATTAGACCCGTGACTAGATTTTATCGTTCATCGGTGGACTTAAACTATTGAATTGTTAATTATCATAATGATTTCTAATTAAATTCAATTAAATGTGTTCATTCTGCTTATGCTCTTTTTCTTGCATGTTTTTAGTTTCAAGGAAGATGACTAGCTGAACATGAAGAACTAGGGCTATTACGAGCCATCATTCAAGGGGCATCTTAGTCTGCAACTTATACCTAGTGTGGGAGACCACACCACAAAGCCTTTCTTACCGGGACATGATCTTAACAACTTTATCGTTAATACAAAAATCCATTCCATCCCCATGAATGCATTTTCTCGACCACCTCTCTTGCACTACATTACATGAGAAATGGCTGGATAAACCAAAGAGATAAGTTTTTGAACATGTTACCTCCAAATGCTTCTTATCCCATTCTCAAAAAAGCTTATGGAGCTCAACCATTGCAGATTCTACACCCACATAATTCTTTGCAGGATGAAAGAATTTGTAAGATTGATCAACCAAGCGATGACCAACAAGATGGCCATCCTAAGAGAAAGCTAAGTGGGGATCCACCAAGAAAATCAAAACTAGATAAACCATGGAAACCAAAGGATCCAAACTCCATTCCTGTTCCATGTTTGAAAGCTCCAAAGAAATGCTTGGACATGGTCATCAATAGCAATGACATGGATTTTTCTGGCATTCCCATACCAGTATGCACTAGCACAGGCAAGTCTCAATAGTGCTATTGATGGGGTTAAGGTGGGTTCCAATCCACATGCTGCACAACTAGGACATCAATGTCTTCCCTGCTTTTGATCATGAAAAGAAGAGGAGTCAGAATAGTTGGAAAGAAGATGAGTCAAGATGCCTTGCTATATGAAGTTTGCAAATTTTACAACTATTTGTTTTTTTTTTAATATTTGGAAGACAAAACATCTAATTTTTGAAGTTTTGTTCCTCTTTTTTTTTTGAAAATGAATTATTTTTATAGAGTGCATATTGTTTTTATATAGTGCATTTTATTTTTATGGAGTACATATTAAATTGTTCTATAGTTATGTTGACACATACAACGAAGTGACGGTCCTTGCTTCTAACTAAGAGAGGAACCATATGACATAAGAAACTACAGGATTTATGGATTAATACAATAAAGCTAAGTAATTAAAATCACTGGTGCAAGCACATAGAGAGGGAAAGAAATGTTCTAAAAAAGCCACACAAGAGCATGGTGCTGTGGAGGGTGGCGGGGCAGAGCAACCCCCTTATAGACCTTGGGACCGGGAGAGAATTCTGGTTGCGGGGAGGTAGGGTGCGAACATTGATGCGCCAACCCTGGCTCATTGCTTGTCTTCCAAGCTTTCCTCTAAGTGATTTTAGATATATTTTTGAAAATTTAAATAAGGTTTATATTTCTTATTAATGTTGATAGTGATGTTTTCTGCCTTCTTTGTGAAGTATAAATGGGATAATACCTTACCTGCTGTTCTATATCTATATCTATACCTATAAGACATCCATATATACTATAGTTTATATGTATATATACTGCAATATATATGTACATATATACTATAGTATATATGCACATATATACTTAGTATATATACATATACACTATAGTATTATATCTACATATATACTATATATAACTATCTTATTGATGAGCATGATGTTTGTGATATTGCTGATGTTTTGTTGGGTCCTATGTTCTCTACTTTATCAATTGATATGTTGTTCTATTGATAGATTTTTTGAGGAAGAATTATCATGTCGTACACATTAAGGCATGCCTGGCACACACAAGTACACTTAGAGAGTGATATCGAGGTTATTCATCCTAAGAGTTGCCTTAATAAAAATAACATGGTATATAAGGGCATTGTTTGTATGAGGTTATTCATCAAGTATATTATATTTATTTTAGGTTGTGTGATTTTAGGTTGTGCTCAAGTATTTGATGGTAAAATCCATCAAATCAATCTAGGGCTAGCATCTTTCTTTTCTATGAAATATTTGATTATAGAATATTTAGTATATACTATGAATTTGGTTCCCAATAAATATGATATTAATTTTCCAAAAGAAAAGGTTGTTTATACAAGTTCTTTCTCTATAGTGGTGTAATTCAATTGGGCATTTGAGAGTGTGTTGTTATCATACTATATGATAATTATTTATAAATATTTGTATAACTATATAAAACTCTTCATAATTTATATATTAACTATATTTGTAACTATGTAAATTATTTTTATAACTATATTAATAACTATATATAACTATTTTTTTAGTTATATAATATTTTATAACTATATGAGTAATTCTATATAACTATATTTATAACAAAATATATCATATGTATAATAATATTTAACTATATATAATTGTATTTTACTAAATGTATAACTATAAAAAAGTTATATATAACTATATCTTTAACTACATACATATTTATAACTATATGTGTATAATTATATATAAATATTTGTATAACTAAGTAATACTTTATATAATTAAATATAACTATATTTGTATCTATGTATACATATATCTATTAATATAATTAAATCTATATATTTATTTATAACTTTGTATATATTTATTTATAACTACTTATAACTACTTGTATGAATATATCTATATATAATTATATGTTTAATATAAATCTAATTTTAATTATATATACTACAGGTATAAGAACTTATAGAGGTTGACCTCACTCTCTGGTGATTATCTCTTGAGGTAAATTGATTTTGTTTCTTTCTCTTATTAGATCTCTTTACTGCCATATGACAAATGGATTGACATTTAGTGGAAGAAATGGGGTTGATGTTCACAAATCTATTCAGTAGGCTATTTGCCAACAAGGATATGTTGATTTTGATGCTAGGCCTTGATGCTGGTAGTAAGACAACCATTCTGTATAAGTTGAAGCTTGGTGAAATTGTCACCACAATTCCTACTATTGTCTTCGATGTAGAAACTGTTGAAAATAAAAACATCAATTTCACTATGTGGGATGTTGGGGTCAAGACAAGATTCACCATTTCTGGAGGGATTACTTCCAAAATACCCAAGGTTTCATATTTGTGGGGGACAACAATGATAGAGATCGAGTTGTTGAAGCCTGTGATGAGTTGCTTAGAATGCTAAACAAGGAAAAGCATCGAGATGTAGTTTTGTTGGTGGTTGCCAATAAACAATATCTTACCAAAGCAATGAATGCAACTGAAATTACTATCAAGCAAGCACTTCACTCTCTTCGCCAACACCATTGGCACATTCAGAGAACCTATGCTAACTATGGCATGGGCCTCTACGAGGGTCTTGATTGTCTTTCCAATTACATTGCCAGCAAGTCATAAACAATTTTAGCATGATGAGACAAACTTTCTTGACAAATATGGATGTAGATCTAATCTTTGCCTATTTTGCTTGAGTTTTGTTCTATTATGTGGATGTCATCATCTGTTTCTAGGGGGATTCAAATTGTATTTATATTTATATATTGCATGCCTAAAATACAAGGCCGCATTTACTTTGTTCTGATCTGTTGTAAGCCGAACTTGTTTGTTTTATATTTTTTGTCTTTTTTGCCATTGGATCCCAAAGGTATAAGAACATATAATTATATATAATTTTATTTGACTATATGTATAACTATAAAATATTATGCATAACTATAATTAAAAATATAATTAACAATAGAGGTGTCAAACGGGCTGGCCCGGCACGGCCCGGCCTGTTTTTTTCGGGCACGAACGTGCTACCGTGCCGGGCCGGGCACGGTTTAAAAACATCCGGGCACGGCACGGCCCGTAGGCATGGTAGGCCGTGTCGTGCCGGGTCGGGAGTCGGGACCGCAGGTCGGGATCCGATCAGACCCGACCCACGGTCTTTTTTTTCGGGAGGGTTGGGTCACGCCCATGCATGCCCGAGTGAAACTGCACGGGAAGAACCCGTGCCGTCGTGCCGTGCAACGGCATGAGCCGTGCCAGGCCACGCACGGCACGGCTCGAGCCAGGCACGGCACGTTCCAACCCCGGGCACGGCATGGGCCCGGGCACGGTTTAAAAATGTGCCGGGCCTGCCCAGGCACGGCCAAACCGTGCCGTGCCTCGTGCGGGCCGGCCCGGCCCGGTTGACACCTCTAATTAACAACATATATTTAATATACATTTTTATATATTAGTATATAAAAATGTATTTTACCATTTATATACCTATAGATAACTATATGTATACATATATAAAATTATATAATAAAATATATATACCTACATGTATAAATATATGTATAACTATATGTGTAACTAAATGTATAACTACATGTAATTATAAAATAACATACAACATTATGTTTAACTATATGTGTATAACTATATATAAATACTTGTATAAATATATATAAATATTTGTATTACTGTATAACACTCTATATAATTAAATATAACTATATTGGTACCTATGTATACATATATGTAAATCTATATATTTATTCATAACTTTATATATTTATTTATAACTATTTGTATGAATATATCTATATATATCTATATGTTTAACTATATAAAAATATATATAGCTATATATACTATATGTATAATAACATATAACTATAAATAATTATATCTTATTATATGTATAACTATAAAAGCTTTATCCATAACTATATTTAAATATATAATTTATAACTTATATTTAATATACATTTCTATATATTAGTATATAAAAATGTATTTTACTATATCTATACCTATACATAACTATATGTATAAATATATAAAATTATATGAAAAAAATATATATACCTACATGTATAAATCTTAGTATAATAATATGTGTAACTATATGTATAACCACATGTAACTATATTTATAATTACATGTATAACAACATAAGACATTTTATGTTTAACTATATGTGTATAACTATATATAAATATTTATATAACTATATAATACTATATATAATTAAATATAACTATATTTGTAAATATGTATACATATATAAAATTATATAAAAATATATATATACCTACATGTATAAATATATGTCTAACTAATGTGTAACTATATGTATAACCACATGTAACAATATTTATAATTACATCTATAATAACATATAACATTATGTTTAAATATATGTGTATAATTATATATAAATATTTGTATAACTATATATAAATATTTGTATAATTATATAAAACTCTATATAATTAAATATAACTATATTTGTAACAATGTATACATATATGTAAATCTATATATTTATTTATAACTTTATTTATTTATGTATAACTATTTGTATGAATATATTTTATATAACTATATGTTTAACTATATAAAAATATGTATGGCTATATATACTATATCTATAATAACATATAACTATAAATAATTGTATCTTATTATATGTTTTACTATAAAAGCTTTATACATAACTATATTTAAATATATAATTTACAACTTATATTTAATATTTATTTGTATATATTAGTTTATAAAAATATATATTACTATATCTATACCTCTACATAACTATATGTATACCTTTATAAAATTTTATGAATAAATATCTATACCTACATGTATAAATATAAGTATAACTATATGTGTAACTATATTTATAACCAAATGTTACTATATTTATAATTATATGTTTAACAACATACAATATTATGTTTAATTATATGTGTATAACTATATATAAATATTTGTAAAACTAAATAAAACTTTATATAATTAAATATAACTATATTTTTAACTATTTATACATAAATGCATACATATATGTAAATCTATATATTTGTTTATAACTTTGTATATTTTATGTATAACTAATTATAACTACTCGTATGAATATATATATATATATATATAACTAAATGTTTAACGATATATAATTTTTTATAACTATATATATTATATGTATTATAACATATAACTATAAATTATTATATCTTACTAGGTGTATAACTATAAAAACTTTATATATGACTATATTTTAATATTAATTAACAACATATATTTAATATACATTTTTATATTTTAGTATAAAAAATGTATTTTAGTATATCCATACCTTTTCATAACTATATGTATAAATATATGAAATTATATGAAAAAATATATATTCATACATGTATAAATATAAGTTTAACAATACATTTAACTATATGTATAAGCACATGTAACTATATTTATATTTATATGTATAAAAACATACAATATAATATTTAACTATATGTGTATATCTATATATAAATATTTTTATAACTATAAAAACTTT
This sequence comes from Sapria himalayana, assembly GCA_029783825.1. Lineage (NCBI taxonomy): Eukaryota > Viridiplantae > Streptophyta > Magnoliopsida > Malpighiales > Rafflesiaceae > Sapria > Sapria himalayana. The sequence goes on along the minus strand of JAREIK010004629.1, from coordinate 44,181 downwards.
ATATAAATAAATATAACTTTATTTTTTATTATGTATACATACATACATACATACATATATATATATATATATATATATATATATATATATATATATATGTAGATCTATATAATTGTTTATAACTTTGTATACATTTATGTATATCTACTTATAAATACATGTATGCATATATCTATATATAACTATATGTTTAACTATATGTAACTATTTATAACTACATTTACTATATGTGTACTAACATTTAATTATATATGAAATAAAACATATTTGTTGCACTAACTTTAAATTAAATGACAAAAGATATAATATCAACAGTATATAAGCACATAGCATGAGAGTGTCTGTTGGTCAGACTCATATATGGTATAATACAAATAAGGGTCGCACTCTTACCTATTCCCAACCCTTGGGCTTTAGGCTCATATGTGAATTTATGTATGAAAAAAGATGTTATATTTGATAGGTTTGTATAGAAGATTTTTTTTTTATTTTATTTAACTCCTCATTCTTATAGTATATTCTCTGTGTGTCTCTCTCTCCCTCTAATTCTTTCTCTGTCAACTCTTCCTCTTTTTCTTTCTGTGCCCCTCACACACTCTCTCTCTTGTTATTTTATTTCTCGCTCTCCTTTATTGCTTGTTCTCTCTCACTCTCTCTCTCTCCCTCTCTCTCCCTTTTGCCATTTCTCTCCCCCTCTTCCCCCTTTCTCTCTCTCTCCCTCTCCCCTTTCTATCTCTCACTCACTCACTCTCTCTCTATCTATATATCTATCTATCTCTTTCTCTATCTCTATCTCTCTCTCTATCCCCATCTCTCCATTTCTCTACCCCCCTCTCTCTCCCCCACCTTCTCTCTCTATCTCTCTCCCCCTTTCCCACTTCAAACTTTAAATGTCATTCTTTTTTGCTCTCATTTCTTGTGCATTATCTTATGTTGCTCCCTTTATCTAGTATTACCGTGATATCTATTAATCTTTATCATGCTAAAAATCATTTTATCTATTCATGTAGATTCTGCAAACACATTGCCTCGATATTCATGATATTTAATTTTTAAATATTAATCTGTATGTAATTTTTTATAATTATTAGTATATTTTAAAGTAATAAAATGTTTACTTTTAAATAATGATTAAGCATTATTTTGTGTGAATAAAACAGGTGAAAATGAGTTCAAATAATTAATGGATGTACAGAAAGTTTATGAATGAAATTTTATATAAATATTTTTTGAGTGAGCTTGAAACTTTCATCAATTTTGCATTTAGTCAATCGAGATGGATGGATGGAGAAAAAATTAAGTGTCCATGTAATCATCACAAGTGTCAAAATATCCCTTTTCATGATGCAAACACTATAAGATATTATTTGGCTAAATATGGCTTTGTGCCAATTTATTTGGTTTGGATTTATCATGGGTAAAGTACAATGGCTCTGACCATTGACCAAAATGAGAGTACTTAATCATTTGCTTGTGGTGAGGAATCATCAAACACATATCATAGAATGATAATGGAAGCAACTGGTGCTGACTTCAATATGGATTATGTGGATGAACCACCTAATCTTGAAGCTCAGAAATTTTATGAAATGCTTAAAGCTGTAGATAAAAAGTTGTTGCTTGGTTGTAAAACACATTCGTAATTGTCACTTGTGGCTCCACTTATGAGCATTAAGTGAAAAAATCATATGTCTGAGAAATTATTTGATCAGGTGACATAACTAATGAAGTAGATTGTTTCGGATAATAATTTGATCACTAACAACTTTTATAATACTAAGTAGTTACTACGAGGAATGGTTCTACCAATGGAAAAAAATTCATTATTATTTCAATGGATGTATGTTATATTGGGGTGATGATAGTGATTTAATTAGCTGTAAGTTTGTTGATCACCCTCGATTTAAGAAGGCATCTCGTGTTGTAGATACACGACAAAAATTAAAAGTTGCATTTAAGAAGATGCATTATTTTCAATTAATTCTTCGATTACTGAGACTATATGCATCAAATTCTATAGCAAATGATATGAGGTGTCATTCTGAGCATGAGGTTGAAGAAGAGGTAATGAGGCATCCCTCAGATTTACTTGCTTGGAAGCATTTTAATCATAGACATAAAGATTTGGCAGCTGAAAGTTGAAATGTGAGATTGGGTCTCTATAATGATGGATTTCAACAATTTGTGCAAACTAGACAATATTATTCAACATGGCCAGTGATAGTGACACCTTATAACTTGCTTCCGTGGTGGTGTATGAAGAAGCAATATATGTTTTTGTCAAAGTTAGTTCCAGGTCCAAAAAATCCAAAAGACATGCTGGATATTTTCTTATTGTCTCTTATTGTAGATTTAAATCATTAGTAGGATGTTGGCGTGAATACATATTATATCTCAAAGAAGCAAATTTCATTATGCGGGCGGCCATTATGTGTCTGTAAGAGACTTTTTTGCATATTCAATGTTGTCTGGTTTGATAACTATCATAAGTTTCTACCTATGAATCATCCATTTCGAAGAAATAAAACTGCATTTCAAAAAAATAAAACTGTGATTACAGTTTCACCAGTAGTTTGTTCAAGAGCTAATATTATGATAGTGATTCAAAGTTTGTGTTTGAAGAAGGTAATTAAAAAGGATGCTACTAGAAGTAATGGACCAATAGGCAAAATATTTGGCTAGATAAAACATAGTATATTTTGAGACTTGCCCTATTAAAAGTCCAATTTTATTCATCATTACTTAGATGTAATGCATATTGAAAAAAATATGTTTGCCAATATTTTCAACATTATCCTTAATGTAGACGAAAAAACATAAGACACTTTAAAATCAAGACAAGAGCTAAATGATTACTGTTAGTATCCTGAATTGAAACTGAATGAGGCAACATGAAAATTCCCTAAAGCTTGCTACACACTTGATAATAAGGCAAGACAGATATTGTGTGAATGGGTTAAAATTTTGAAATTTATTGATGGATATGTGTCAAATATGGGTAGATGCGTTGATATGAAGAATCTTAATATATTTGGAATAAAAAGTCATGATTTTCATGTATTTATGCAAAGATTAATACCAATTGCATTCAATGAATTACTTCCCCTAAGTGTTTGGAAGGTCCTTACAGAACTTTGTTTTTCAAACAGCTAACTACAACCATAATCAAAATAGATGACATGGTGAGGCTGGAGAATGACATTCCACTTATTATTTGTAAGTTTGAATGGATATTCTCATCGAGATTTTTTTGACTCAATGAAGCATTTGCTAGTCCATTTGGCATATGAAGCAAGGATAGCAAGGCCATTGCAATACAGGTGGATGTATTCTTTTTAGAGGTAAATACATATAATTTGCTATGTTTTATTATTTCATACATAAAGTAATATTGTAAATTAATATAATTGAAATTTAACATTGTGGTTGTCGGTATCTTCGTAAGTTGAAATTGAATGTAAGAAATAACGCAAAATTGAAGGTTCAATTTGCAATGCATATTTAGCAGAAGAAGCATCATCATTTTGTTCTTTTTATTTTGAGTATCATGTCAATACAAAGAATAGAAATGTGCCTCGTAATGGTAAAGGTCATGTGATGGTAGAAGATGATTCTATGGATAAACTATCTATCTTCAAGCACCCTGGAAGAGCATTAGGAAGAGCAATGGAAAGATGTATGATAGATAAAGAGTACAAAGAAACCTGAAACTACGTTTTACTTTATTGTGAGGAGGTTGCACCATATATTGAGTATGTATACCTAAAATGGTTGTAGGTTTAATCATAATTTAATTTTATCTTTAATAGGAATTATTAAAAATTGATATTTATTTTTCTCTCTTTTTATATTTGTGCAGTATTTATATTGAGCAGTTAAAATATAGGCAACTAGTTGTTTCCAGTAATGATTTCGATTATATTTAAAAAAAACTGAATTTGCGAATTGGTTCAAAAATTATGTGAGAATTAATAAGTTTTAAATTTTTGAATTATTTAATTTATTAGTATATTTTATTTTTTTAATATCATTTTTTTAATTTATGTCACATGCAATTGATCCTTCAAATGGAGATTCAAATATTTTCATATAGAATATAAGTAAAGGCCCATTTAGATACGTGACAACCTATCTTGGGCATATTGTTAATGGGTATAAATTTTATACAATTGGGCATGGTTCTTCTAAAACAACAATAAATAGTGGTGTATGCATTAAAGACTCATGTTATAGTGCAGATGAGATTCATTATTATGATCAACTCAAAAAAGTTATTGATATTAGAGTATCCTAGACTTAAAAATAATAGGATTGTAATATTAAAGTGAGTATGGTTTGCTGATACATGAAATATGGGCACAAAGATTCATTCAGATTATAATCTAGTGGATGCTAAGCATAAACTTAGATATACATGAAATATGGGCACAAATATTCATTCAGATTATAAGCTAGTATATGTCAAGCATATACTTATATATAATCGATATGAGCCATTTATTATGGCAGATTAAAGCTGCTCAACTAAATTATTATACATATCCGAGTTTATATCATGATAATAGTGATTAATGGGCAAATTGCAAAATCAAAGCTCGATCAAATTTTGAAGTACCAACATCTCAACAAAGAAGTGCAAACTTGGATATTGTACTAGCATTCTAGAAAGATGACATAAATAATATTGAGCCTATACATGTAGATGAATATCAAGAAAATTTATGTGACTCAAATGGTGGCCTAATAGAAATTGAAGATGATCAATTTCTATCTGAAGATGAGTTTGAACTTCTATTGGAATCAGACAGAATATGAGAAAATTCATTGAAGGATGATAGTGATGATGATAATTAAACTGTTATAATTTTATTATAATATTAAACTATCAAAGACTTTCTATATTTTGTTGAAATATATCGGTGTGTTTTATTCTAAAATACATGCTTGTTCATCATATCTCTATTATTTGTTCTATGTTTTATTTTGTACAGTAGATGGTGCCCAAAGGACATGCCCATGGTGGAGGTGGACGTGGACAGAGAAATGAACTAAATTCATCTATTATGTTACATCATGTTGCAAAATCAATACCATCTCATACCCACCATATCTAGACTTCAACATCATAATTACCATCTTCATTTCTATCACCAACACCATCATTGAGACCTCTACTATCACCTTTATCAGATATAAGTCCACCAACCATTATGCTTCCTTCACACACTTTGATCTATCTCTATCTTCTACACTACATTTTACCCCAAATAGTTTCCCCATCTACAAAACAAACAATAGCATTAAATGTTGTGCCTTCCTCTGTAATCAGTGCAAAGTTAGTAATAAATTTTGTAGATGGGAGGTAAAAGAAAATGTAAATATGACTTGAAAAAAAATTTTTGATGTTACTGTCAGTGGTTTTTTTATATTGTTATAATTTTGCTTGTATTTAATGTTATTTATTTATTTGTAGAATTTTATTTCATTTCACAAGTGTCCGACGATAATTACAAAGTATTTCAAGAAAATGGCTGATACTAAAGTATTATCCTGGAAAAAGTTTCTGAATCGACAAAAGAATCTTATTTTAATGAATTTTAGGTAAACATAACAAAACAAAGGTATTGAAAAATAATTATCTAATTATTTAACTATTATGTTGGTTATTATTCAAGTAGTAAATAATTATGTTCTTATTGTTAATATAATTTTTGTGATTTTTCTACATATAGAATCATTGCACATGGGCGCCCAAATTTGATGGAAAGATAAAGTCATTATGAGAGATCAGAGCTACTCAACAATTTTATGATTTTGTTCATAAATTGAAGAATATGAAAGAAAGGCCTATTTTTATATCCGAGGATGACCGGCCGGAGTAGCTTAAGTTTTGGGAGGAGCCAGAAGTGAAGAAAAAATCAGATATAGCCAGCAAAACATCGATGAAGTGAGGTAGTTGGACTAAGTTCAATGAATCTGTCGACACACAGGAGCGTCAAAGCTGAGCATTGAGCACGCTTGAGATTTCGTACAATTTTAAAATTTTAAACATTTATATATTTAGTGGTTGTCCTAATAGTCTAATAAATCAAATCTTTGCATGGTTTATTAATTTTGTTAATTTTTTTGATCATTTGATTTTTTATGACTTAATAAAAGCATATTATAGGCTGGAGAATTGGGTTGAGATCCCAATTTTTATAAGATTTTCAGGAAGATACATGTGAAGAAAGTGGATGATCAGTTTGTTGACAATAAGTCTCAGATGATTACTGTAAGAATTTGTTATATTAATAAAATTATATAATAATACAGTACATTTTTAAAATTTTTTTGAATGCAAAATATTTATTTTATTTTATGTATATCTAGAATATTAATTTTCTTTATTTTATCTCACTAACTTATGGAAGAACGTGTGACAGCTGCTCATCAATAAGTTGAGGGTAACATGAATCTTCAACCAATTGACTATGATCCAATTTATTTGGAGTCTATTAGAGTTTGTAAGAAGTAGTTAGTGTATGACATTAACTCAAAGGGAGTGGCATTTTGTTGTAGCAGTCATGCTTCTAATTCATCTATCTCAGCAATGGTGGATGAGACGGTCGGATAACAAGTAATGGAAACAAATCACTGTATTGTAGTTATGGAGACCAAAATGAAAAAAAAAGGATGAGCAGATATCTCATTTGAAGGAAGAAATATATGAAATTAAAGAACAGAAGGATGAGCAGTATATTAATTTGAAGGTAAAAATGTAGGAAATGTAAGAAGAGAAGAAAGAGTAGATTACTTATTTGATGGAAGAAATATAAGAAATTAAAGAAATGAATGATGGGATGAAAGAAATTAAGAATGTAATGAAACAACAAATGTCCTATATAGAGTCACAGTTAGCGGAATTGATGCAATAGATAGCATTTCAAGATTTAGCTGCGAAACCTCGTAGGAGAGGCTAGCACAAAATTCCTTACTAATTATGAGGATGATTTTGTATGAAAATTATTTCTGAACTATTATTGATTTTTTTCTACGTAGCAATACATGATAAGATTTTTTTATAGGTTTCAATTTTTTTTATTCTAGTTTTGTTCTCTGCTTTGCCGATTAATCTAATAATGAATCTTTGTAGGACACATTATGTGAGACAAATGAAAAAATTCTGATTAAAAGTATTCAGACATTGCCACGGTCCTTCCAATGCATGGTTCCCATATTTATCGATTTCAGCTTGATCAAAAGGAGGCCTAGCTACTATTATTTTCATTATTCCTAAAACATTTTAATTTTGCACTCTCTTTCTCTCTAAACATCATTGCTGGACATCATTAAGTTTTTTGTTGAAGCTGTATGACTATAAACTTTAATTTGTGTTTGTTCATGTCCATAATTACTATTTTTATATATCTGTGAATATGTTTGTGTGTCCCCAAATTTTTTGGGTAGATTTTTAGCCTATTATAGGTATGTAAAAGCCTTGGCCGGTCCTCCATGGTACTGGGAACTACACCTTAGCTTCTGAAGCTATGAGATGAACCCAAAAATTAATTCCACGCAAATGCAGGCTTGTTCTTGACACTCTTAATTTGTGCAGATATACATCGTCGGAGTTCAGATCTGTGACTACTTGTTATCATTTATTGGTTTGTAAATGTAATATGTTATGCTCCATGTGCAGGTGTAACAATGTTCTCTATCTTTGTGGTGTACTAGAGAAAAAAGAACTAGAAATGCTGACTGTGCCTAAGAGACATATATGTTTATTTTTTAAGTCCTATATTATTTTCTTCTATTGTCTTTGATGGTATGTGTATTTGCATGAAAGTACAAGTGTGTGTGTGTGTCATCTAAGGCTATGTGATTATATATACGTACATATAATACTATAGTATGTACATACATATATACTTGGTATAAATGTATGTATATACTAAGTATATATCTACGTATATACGAAGTATATAAGTACATTAATACCGAGTATATATGTTAGTATATACTGAGTATATTTGTACGTATATATTTAGTATATATTTTCGTATATACTGAGTATATTTCTATGTATATACTCAGTATATACATACATATATATTGTAGTATATACGTATGTATATAATCGGTATATACATACTTTATACTCAGTATATATGTAAATATAATACTATAATATTTTATGTACATATATACTGAGTATATTTGTACTTGGTATATATGTACACATAATACTATAGTTTATATGTACCTATACTGCAATAATATATGTACCAATGAAATGCTAGTATATATGTACATATATACTATAGTATTATATATTTATCAAAACATATCTTTTTTTTATTTATTTTGATTTGATTGAGTGGTTTAAATTTCTTATAGATATGGTACCACATTATTCTTATATATGAAGCTTGTATAAGTGAAGTAATTTTTCACAAGACATGATTCACTATGACTCAGACATCTTTGTCGCAGCAGAAAGTTGGTGTTCAAAGGAACAGAGGGAAAGAATTCAACGTCAATACATGGATAAATTATACTTTATGCATTGTCGGTAGATACATTGATGAATAAGATGTAATAAGATTTTGTTATTTTTTTTTGTTTTAATTATGTGAAATATTGTATTAGAATAAGTTATTAAATGATTTTTTTTAAATTATAAATTATCATTTATAGTTTCTATTTTTATTCAATTTTATATAATAATATTAAATTATTTAATTAAAAAATTTTAAAATAAATCAAATTCTAAAAATAATTTTAAAATTAAAATGGCTAGGGACAATTCCCTTACTTAATTAGCAAAGGAAAAATCCCTTGCTAAATTAGCTTGAAAATTTTTTTTAGCTAATTTAGCCAGGGATAACTTTATTTTAGTAAAGAATTATTTTCATCGCTAAATTTATTTGCTAGGGACTTTTTCCCGCACTAATATTTAGCAACGAGCACTTTAGTTAGGGAAAGCTTCCGTCATTATATCCATTTAGTGACAGAAACTCTCATTTAGCTTGCTAATTTAGCTAGGAAAATTATTTTTTTAGCTAGGAATTTTTCTGTCGCTAAATTAGTAGCTAGGGATACTATTCCTCACTAAATTTTAGTGATGAGCACTTTAGATTGAGAACAGTTTCATCGTTAATCCATCGCTTTGTTCAGTTTGTTGAAGGAAAATGCCTATTTAGCTAGCGAATTGTCCCTAGCTATATACAATTTTTCTTGTAGTGTATATATATATGTAACATTTATAAAAATATTTTAAACAAAACATTATATTAAAGTCAAAAGTAAGGCATGGAAGAAGACGAGCTCTAATTGTTTCCGCTCAAGTGAAAAAGGAATCATAGACGATAAGATTAACCACTTAATGTAGTGTAAGCCATTGAGTGGAATAAGAGGTGTTTTTTTGTTGCTTCTTTATGTGTATCTGGTGTTTAGCATAAATCACGCTGTATTTTGTTTTAGATTTTTAAGTTGGGGTTATGTTGGCGTTGGTGATCATGAATATGACTAGGTGAAAATATGCATGAACAATGATGCTTCTTCTCAGTTTTTTAGTTAAAATATGAGTCCTTATTAGGTAAACTTATAATTTGCATAACTTAAAGGTTTGAATATGTTGTTTTGGCCCATCATAGAGTCGGTAGAAAATAATAGCTAAGACCTTAGTGTTAGCTGTTATTTTCTATGCCACCACTATTAGTGTAACCATTACTACCTTTCTGCTACTCACTCCCTTCTTAGTCCGTCAATGCCACTACCCTCTTGATCACTATAATTCTACCAACACCTATGCATCATAGTATGTGTTTATGAGGGAAGGCATCCATAGTTTTTTTCCATTTTTAGGTGATAATTTTTGAAGCTATTGCTATATTTTTGTTTGATGAGGAGAAAAAGTAGCAAATATGATGATATTTTTTTGCAGCTGTTCCAGTTCACTTTTTCATTAAGTTGTGCATGGTGAACATCCTCCTCAGTTGGTTAAAGTATTATGTGATAAACTCAATTGGTGTAGAAGGGTACACTTCTTCCACTTATTTGCGTTGCCTTCATGATTAGGGTGATAAAATCAACTAAGAATGATGGAATCCCTGAGCAAAGATGGCCAGTAATAGTGTATGAAATTGATCACTAAACCTTTAATGTGCGAGCCATCATGATTCTGATCTGACATTATCATGAGATGACCATATCTTATTGCTTTGATTCTCTCATACTGCTTATGTTGTTGCCGCCCAAAAATCTTCTTGATGTTTTCAATTTTTTTGTATCTTAACTTGGACATCGATTGGCTATCCTTTGCATCAGCATCAATCACTTCTTCGGAAGGAATTGAGGTTAGAAACATAGAATCCACCCACCCTGCAGGCAAATTTAAAAAGATATACCTAATTGATGCAATCAGTAATGAGAAACCTTGTCGGACTAGAAGCCAAAATATTTCACGAGCTTTATATGTTATATACATCGAATTTTATATGTATTTTTTGATCCTTATTATTCAAAACTAAAATGCATCATGCGTTTCAAATATGATGTTTGATTCTAGTATCATGCAAGTTCAATAAACTAAAAGATTTTCATCTGAGTAATGTTGATTTCTTCGTCCAAATTATGTACGGGTTAGTTATGAAGCTGATGTGCGAGAAGAGCAAATACAGGCTTCATTCTCACTATGTGCCATAAGGCTCTGGTAGTGGACATCAATCTATTACTGGATTCTCTCTTGGTGATGATTCTAATAGCTACTAGGTAATTATTTTATTTCTTCCATGTTCTAAAATAGTATGTTGGAAATTCAATATTTGTTTTAAGGATAAAAATTTTCACAATGATTGGTAAATGATATATCTGTGCTGCGAAACTCCATAATTCTGTGAATCAGAATTCTTCATGCATAGTGGTAAATGCTATATAAGTGATGGTCATATATATAATTTTCCTAAATTAATAAGTTGCCAACCTTCATATCATTTAAGTTTGAATTGATGTGTATGTCAGAAATGAAAGAAATTAATAATTCAATACAATAGAAGATGACCTATATGGAGTCAAAGTTAGCAGCCATGACAAGATAGTTAGCACAGAAAGTTCCAGCAGAGTATCCACATATGAGAACCTATCACAAATGCATCATATGGTGAGGATGATGATTTAGTTTAAAATGATTATATAGCTTTGTTATATTTTTGTTTTAACTATGTAACTATTGTATCAAAATAATTTATTAACTACTTTTTCTTTTTGTTAATTTAAATAATGGGTTATAGTATATGTTTTTATTCAATTTAATATAAAAATTTTAAAATATGTAATTAAATATTTTGTAAAAAAATAAAATTATGGAAATAGCTTTGGAATGAAAATTGCAAGGGAATTTTCCATAGCTAATTTAGCTAAAAAATTTTTTGTACATTTTAAATTGAAAAATATAAATTATTATTCTTAATTACAATCAAAAATAGCAAGAAAAAATTTATAATTAGCTACAGAATTTCTGTCATTAAAAAATTTGCTAGGGATTTTTCTAGTTAATATTTTCTGAAGTGCACTTTAGATTGGAATAATTTTCATCAATAATTTGTCATTATTCTATTTTAGCAATGGGAAAACCACATATAGATAGATAGATAAATAGATCGAAAGATATTTACATAGATAGATAGACAGGCAGACAGATAGATAGATTGATTGATTGATTGATAGAAAGATGTATAGATATATAGATAGACAAATAGATATACATATAGATGAATGATATATAGATAGGTAGACATATAGATAGAAAGATATATAGATAGATAGATAGAAAGATAGATAGATACAAATAGATATACAGATAGATAGATAGATAGATAGATTGATTGATTCATAAAAATATTAATAGATAAATTGATAGAGAGATAGACAGTCATATTGATAGATAATTAGGTAGTTAGATAGATAGAGAAATAGATAGACATATAGATAGACAAAGATTTAAACATATAGATAATCATATAAATAGATAGATAAATAGACAAATAGATAGATATTTATATATAGATAGAAAGATAGATAGAGAGAGAGACAAACAGACTGATAGACAGATAGATTTATAGATTGATTGATACATCAAGTGATAGATAGATTGATAGATAGATTGAAAGGTAGATTGATAAATAGATATATAGACATATTCATAGATAGATAGGTAGACATTTAGATAGAAAGATAGATAGATTGTTTGATAGACAGATAGATACACACAATGATAGAAATATTGATATAAAGATCGATAGATTTATAGATAGATTAAATAGAGAGATTGATAGGTAGATAGATAGGTAGGTAGGTAGATAGTCATATATATATATATATATATATATATATATAGAAAGAAAGAAAGAAAGATTGATAGATAGATAGATAGACATATAGATAGATAGATAGATGGATAGATTGATAGACAAACAAATAGATAGATAGATTTATTGATTGATAAGTCGGTAGATAGACCGATAGAAAAAAATATAAATATACATAAATATATATTATATAGAGAAATAGAAATACAAACAAATATATAGATATATAGATATATAGATTGATAGATAGACAAATTGAAACATAGAAAGATAAATAGATAGGTCAACATAGAGATAGACTGATAGATTTCCAAATAGATAAATAGATAGATAGATAGAAAGTTAGATAGTTAGTTAGATAGATAGATAGATAGACAGATATATAGACAAATATATAAATAGATCGATAAACATAAAGCTATTTAGATAGATAGACAGATACATAGATAGATAGATAGACAGATAAATAGATAGAAAAATTGATTGATAGTTAGATATATAGATAGATAGATAGACATATTGATAGATAGATTAATAGATAGATCGATAGACAGATAGATAGATAGATAATTGATAGATAGATTGATTGATATAAAGATAAATACACATAGATAGGCAGATAAATATATAAATAAATAGAGAGATAGATAGACAGATAGATTCTAAGATAGATAGATAGATGAATATAAAGATAGAAAGATAGAAACAAAGAAAGATAGATAAATTGACATATAGATAGACAAATAGATTGGTGGATAGATAGCTAGGTCAATAGACAGACAGACAGATAGATAGATATATATATATATATAGAAAGATAGATAGACATATAGATAGATAGAGTGATAGACAGATAGCAAGACATATAGATAGATAGATAGATAGATAGACAGATAGAGAGACAAATAGATAGATATATTGATATACAAATTTATAAACTGATAGATAGATAGATATATAGATAGATAGGCAGATAGATAGACAAATAGAAGGATAGATAGATCGATCGATAGACAAATAGATAGATAGACAAACAGATAGATAGACAGATTGATAGATTGATAGATAGATAGATAGATAGACAAATATTAGATAGATAGATAGATAGACAGACAGATAGATAGATATAAAGACTGATAGATAGAAAGACATAATGATAGATAAACAAATAGTTTGACAGATAAATAGACAAATAGATAGACCAGATAGATAGACACATAGATAGAAAGATAGATAGACATATAGATAGTTAGCTAGAAAGACAGATTGATAGACAAATTTATTGACAGATTAATAGCCAGATAGATAGACAGATAGATAAAAAAATCAATAGATAGATAGGTAGATAGCTAGATAAAGACAGATAGATAGATAGAAATATTGATAGACTAATTGATAGATTGATAGATTGATAGACAAATTGATAAAAAGATTGGTATACAAAATTATAGATAGTTTGAAAGACAAATTTATAGACAGATTGATAGACTCAGATAGATAGATTTATAGATTGAAAAATATATAGATAGATAAATAGATACACAGAGATATAAACAAATATATAAATAGATAGATAGAGATCATTAAAAGAAAAATCCCAAAAAGCTATTAACTAGCTAAATGGAGTTTTTTTGTAGCTAAAGTAGATATAACGATGGATTAACAATGAAACATTTTCCAGTTTAAAGTAGAAGTGTCAAAGGAGTCGTGCTGAGCTGGCCTACGATGAGTTTAGTAGGCCCAACCATGCTACCATGCTGGGCAAGGCACGGCTATAGTAACTGTGCCATGCCTGGCTCTGCACGGTTTATCCAAGCAAGGCTCGGCATGGTTTGGTTGGCACGAATGGTTTTTGGTCGTGCATGGTCAGGCTTGTATGAGGTGGTTTAAAAAAATTTATTTTTTTTTATTTTTTTCTTTTTTGTTTAGAATATTTATGTATTTATAAAATATAAATTAGATAATAATTAAAAATATTTAAATTGTAAATTTTAAATATTTGAATAGTTATAAAGTTTATTTTTTTATGTTATTTGTTTTAATTCTATTTTAATTAGATTATAATTTATTATAATTATATTTTAGAATTTTTAATGAATTTATTAAAAATAGACATAGAATAAACACAAAATTTATTTAACAAAAATAACAAAGTCACACTCACAAAGCCAAGTGCCAAGTAGCCAAACTAAAGCAAATACAATGTAAATAAAATTAAGTACTAAACATCGAAATCAAAAATCTGAATCAAGAATAACTCATAAGGAAAAGCATAACTATAACAAAAGTGTCACTGTTGGCGTGTCGCAATCCTGCTATCGTCAACCATCAAGCATCAAGTAGCAACCTCATTAATCATCTATCTTCGTATCATTATCATCTTCAATCTCAATATCAATATCACAATCATAAGGATCATCAATAGTAATCAATTCCTCCGCATTCACTGTAGTCCCACTCCTATTCCAGCACGATCCTTAATGCTAAACCTCGAATCCTCCCAATCCTTCATGCATATTAAAGCCACACCAATATCTTGACATAATCTCGATCTCCTATCCAAAATCACATTCACTGCAAAAAAAAGTAGGCTCCACTGAAATGCTCGACATCGGAGGAGTCAATAGATCTTATGCAATCTTAGATAGTACGTGAAAGTTGGACTCATATGATTTCCACCACTATAATATATCAAGATTATTAGTATTAGAATGTGATAGGATTGAGCAGTAATCGGTATCTAAGTACTGAGACAGCTCACTCCTATTCGATGGTCAACCCCATCGTTTTCCCCTAGCTAACTAATAGGAAAAATCGTCATCTTCGAATATGCTATCAATGCCCATAGTCATAGCCTCACTACTACTACCACCATACCTCGTATCATAGTATGTGAAAAGGTCAGTCAACTTCTCATGAATGAACCCTTCAGGCGAGTCTTCCAGGTTCATGCACGAGGAAATGTAAGTCAAAATGTTATCTATCCCTTCCACCTTAACCCTAAGGTCCATGCATGTAGTAAGATAATAAAGAGATGGAATGTTAGACCAGTACTTTAAGTACTTGGTTTCCAAATATGTAACCATATGGCTAAGTTTCGGGTCAGCTAGATACTTCCTAAATATGCTACTAATCTTGCATATGCATTCGAGTGCAATGCAAATCATGAGAGTATAAACCAACGAACACATGTTCATCATGTCATAAAAAATCTTTAGGAATCATAAATTAAATTCATAAAACCCAGTTAGTGTCGTCACAAAAAAGTTCATCACTCTTACTATTGACGTAGTCAGATATCACGTGTTTGTATCCAACACATGATTCTAACATTAGGTACGTAGAATTCCAATAGTGTCTCACATCTGATTGGAATTTCTTCTTCTTAAGTTTCACAAACAAACAGAGACTACCGAGCTCCAATTGTCTGCGAGGCATACGAATGTATTTTAGTGAGTTACATATGTTTTCCAAAGCGGGGAAACACACCTTCATCCCCACTTGTAGAATCATGTTAATCACGTGACACATGCATCTGACGTGGAGAATCTCTCTTAATGGACCATCTCTAATATTCATAACAAACATGTTAATTATTACTCCATTATTAGATGCGTTATCAAATGTGATACTAAATTTTTTTTTGAATTTTATATTTTCTAAAGGTCTTTAACATACACTCAGAAATGGCAGGCCCATCATGAGGATGGAGAATCTCTGAGAATCTTAAAATTTTTTTATTCACAATCCATTTAGAATCTACATAGTGGGTGGTGAGACATGCATAAGATGCATCATCATGATTAGTCTAGATATCGGACCTCACGGACACAACTCCACTATATACCATAAATTCTTTAATTATTAATTGTTTTTTTAACTTATAATATTTTAGTATATCGTTCTAAGATCTTGACCTAGAAACCCTAAGATAAGCAAGCTGAAAATATGTCTGCATGATGCTCACTATCCTTGGATCTTCCGAAAATCTGATCGGAAGATCCATCAATGTGATAAGTACGGTCATGCCTTCCCAACCCAACTCACTATGGTATATGAAGGCGGCAAACTTTAAGACTGAACTGGATCTAGTCTTAAAAAATATAGAGATAAGTTAGGTTTGCCTAGGATCTAATGCACCATGTGTTTAGGTGCATTATTCGGCATGCCTTTTAAGGTGTCCAATCCCAAACACACTCTTACAAGATAAACTTTTCTTACAATATTTGTATAGTGCCATTTCTTATTCTTCACCCCTAATATTATTTTGTTTTATTATATTAAAATGAGTCCAAACTACAGAAGTTCTCCATGTTTTTGTTTTTTAGATGTTTGGGCTCAGATGACCAGAGAAACCAAAGTTTTAGTAACCTCAGAACTTTGTGTAAGATTTTAATTTTCTAAATTTAAATTAATTTTATTAGTATTTATATTTGTCATTTTTTTGGTTTTTATAGACAAGAGGATAGCTTAAAGTGTAGAGAGAAAAAAAATAGAAATACTTGTAAAGTAGTGTAAAGGAAAAGCACATGCACCAAAAAATCCAACTTCTTAAGACTAATGTAAACACCAACTAAAGACGAGCCTGAGTTGTGAATCCCGAAAAGCCGAGTAAAAATCCCAAGAGAGAGAATTTTAGGAGAGAGGTTTGAAAGAGAGAGAGATAATGTGAAATTTTATGTTCTTGAAAAATATAAAAATTAGAGAGAATGGGTCGGGGCTTTTATAGAAAAAAATTTAGAATTTTTTTTCTAAAAATATATTTTTTTGAATTTTTTAAAAATTCTTTTAGGGCAGAATCATGTGGGACAACGGATTCTACCCCATAGCTATTGGAGGTATAATCTGACGGCTAAATTTCAAATAATTTTTCTTTAAATATTTGAACCATTGGTCGTAGGCCAGTAACTTGTCATTGAAGTTGGGGTTGGTTTAGATCTGGGCTCGCCTAGTTTCAGGATCAATAAGGATGAGCCTCAGCCTGATGGGGCAATATGGTAGTGGTACCTCGGCTTGTGCCGAGGTACTGAGCCAACCAGGCCATGGTACCATGTCGGGCCATGCATAGCACGAGGCCAGGTTGGCCTCGGCAATACACAACATGGGCATGGGCATAGGAAATTCTAGTGCCATGCCAGGCTAGGCACGTCACAAATTGGCCCATTTGATACCTTTAATCTAAAGTACTTTTCGCAAAAATTAAAGAGTAAATATTTTCCCTATCAAAAGTAGCAACAAAAAATTCCCTAGCTAAATTATCGAGGAAAAATTCCCTAGCTAAATTAACGATGGGAAAATCTCTAGCTTTATTCATTCCAAAATTATTTTCACATTTTTAATTTTTTACATAAAATTTAATTACATATTTTTATAAAAACATAAACCATAAACCATTGTTTATAATTAACAAAAAATAAAACAAATAATAAAATATTTTGATATAATATGTTACATAGTTAAAACAGAAACATAACAAAACTTGATTACATCTTATTCTTCATCAATGTATCTAATGACAGTGCATAAAGTATAATCTGTCTATGAAATTGACGTTGTTTTCTCGCCCCCACCTCATCAAGATCTACATACTAATCTAGCACCTTAGCATGTCCCTCCATGGCCATCTGCATTGCTTCCTTTAGTACTAGTCTGGATTTCCTCTCCACCTCCAACTCCTTCTTCCTTTTTTCTCCCAATGCCCTTCTTGTATCTAGCTGCTCTTCCAACAACACTTTTTTTTAACCTTGAGATCAGTTGTATGTATGTATACTTTTGCATGTACGTACGTATGTGTGTGTGTGTGTGTAAACACAAACACATGTAGTTTCATGCTAATACACATACCATCGAAGTCAATAGAAAGAAATAATCTAGGGCTTAAAAACACACATATAGGTCTTTCAGGCATGGTCAGCATCTTCTAGTTCTTTGTCATTTGGTACTCCACGCAGATAGAGAACATTGTTACACCTGCACATGGAGCATAATATACTATATTTTACAAACCAATAAAGAACACAATACAATGTCACTGATAAACAAATAGACTAGTGCATGCAACACTAACAGCTATTTGCAAGAAATTTCATACAACGAGATAATCATGAGCTTATTTTTAAATTACCGAATCAAGATTTCTCCAAGATTTTTAGTGAACTACCATCAACATATTCTTCTATGTTGCTCAACTTCATGCATCAGTCCATGGTTAATTATAAGAAAGTCAAAAGGTGTTTTGTATGGAAATAATATGTTTTAAATAAAAACTCCAAAATATGATGCTTGTTTAAAAATTATTACCAAACTAGTGCATCTAGAAATAGTATGGTAATAAGCATCGTTGTTAATGATAGTCATTGCCATGCTATTGAATTTTAAAAATCAAGATCTTCATCAATGTCTGCCTAACTTGATGATGTCAAATTTGGGCTTGAATTTGGGTTTGACACAAGATCCTGTTTGGATTCATTTCTGCTTTCAATATTGCATCTTGGCCATATAGATTTCTAAGTGAGCAGCCAAATTAAGTTGGTGGTTTGATCAAGAGATGATGGAGAAACTGAAGATGAAAAAGATGAATTTAACTTGATGGTTTTTTTTGGATTGAAATGGAGAAGCCACTCGTGGAAAGCATCCCTTGATTTGTTGAAGTTGACAGGTTCACTCTAAATCTTGATTAAAGAAAAAAAACAAATCATTAAATAGGTGGAAAAGGATATAGATATATTCGAGTATGACAAGGCCATCTTTCATATTTAATAAAACAAATAGGTACCTTATCATTGCCCCTCTTTTCTTCTTTATACTGCTGGAGCCACAACAATAAACTCGAGCAAGCATAACCTGCAGAAATGAACTCATGGTTTTGAACATGAGATTCTTTGTCGAGGTTAACGGAGTAATTAGGGCTGCATGTTGTGCTTTTTGTAAGTAATCTAGATTCAATCTTTTGCAAGCCAGAGTCACTCTCACATGTAGATGTTTTGCTCCTACACCCATTTTTCTACTTTTTTAAAACATCGTCAATTGCATGCCTAGTAAAATATGAAGTGTTTATGCATGCTTATATACAATAGTTGACACGACGATACATATGGATAAGTGTGTGGGTGTATGTGTTTGGGTGTGCCTTTTTGGGTGTGTAGTTGAGTCATTGATGGGTAGCATATATAACTCATATATCACACTAGAGAAATTTGAGAGAAAAAAGTAAAAAAAAAAGATTTGTGTTGCCCATTGAGATTGAGGCTAAGATTCAGGCTTCCAACTAGAACAGTGACTGGATAAAGTTCCCAAATAGTCTCCAGAGAGGGAAAGCCTGCTTTACACTTAATGTAAGTTTGGAATGTGGTGATTCCCATGAGCCATACTCTTCCAGCCTCATCGCCTATTTCATAGATTAGACTTTGCATCTCTGTGATAATGTATTCTGTAATGTTGTTACCTGCTTGCCAACTATAATTTGGCCAGATATCAGAGACCCATTTAAGATCACCCACATATAAAACAACTTCTCTACTCGAATAACCATCTACAATGCACTTAAGCTCCATAAATTTTTGGCAAATATCTACTTTTGAATGATTCCTTAAAGAGAATAGAAGAAATGTTACTAATCTAACCATTTCGATTTTCTCCCTTACTCCTCTGACTATGCTCTCTATGCTTGCCACACACTCTCCCATTATCACTATGTTTTTTTTCTTCCTCTCCATCACTGGTAAAACTCTCATCACATCTTCAATCTTTGTTAGTGTTTCCAATGGCGAGTGTACGTCCTTCCCTAATGGTTCAAATTGACTAAAAGAAAGAAATTGAGGAGGAGATGAGTTGGCTATGGTAAGAGGTTTTATGGCTTCTTTCATGTATGAATTGTGGAGAACTAGAGTGATATTTGCAATAGCAGCCAGAGTGGTGGATGTACTTCTAGAACAAATATTCATAAATATGGTTTGTTCAATCTTATTTTTCACTAGGTTGGATGCCACACACTCTCTCGTCATTCTCAATGCCTCCATTTAAAAATTTTTAAAATTTAATAGTCAGCATTCATAATGCTGGCCTTGATTTTTAAAAATTCAATAGCATGGCTCCTTTGACTATGCTCCTTTGACTACGCTCACTCCTCTGACTCCTCTGACTACTCTCTCCTCTGACTATGGTCCTCTGGCATTTAAAAAGTTTCTCTCTCACTCCTCTAACTACGCTCTCTATGCTTGCCACATTCTCTCCCATAATCACTATGTTTTTTTTCTTACTCTCCATCACTTGTAAAACTCTTATCACATCTTAAGTCTTTGTCAGTATTTCTAATGGCAAGCTTAAGTCCTTCCCCAATGGTTCAAATTGACTGAAAGAAAGAAATGAAGGAGGATAAGAGTTGGCTGTGGTGAGAGGTTTTATGGATTCTTATGAATTCCCGAGAACTAGAGTGATATTTGCAGTGGCAGCCATAGCGGTGGATGTACTTCTGGAACAAATATCCATGGATACGGCTTGTTCATCCTTGTTTTTCCATAAGTTGGATTCCACACACTCTCCCATTATTCCCAATGCCTACATTTAAAAATTTTTAAAATTTAATAGCCAGAATTTACAACGCCACCTTTTATTTTTAAAATTAATAGGGTGGCAATGACCATCATTTATAACGACAATAATTTCCACGTTGTTTCCATATGTATTTGTTTGGTAATATTTTCCAAACTAGCATTATAATTTGGATTTTTTATTTAAAATGTATTATTTCCTTACAAAACTCATTAAAAAGTGCCAAACAAAAGGAAAAGGGAAGTTGAAATACAACAGGCTACATGGTATTGAATTTTTGTACACTAGTAGGTTAATATAGGAGTCCACCGAAGCAGGGAAACCTAAAAGAAACCAAAGAAAAAAAATGAGAAAAAAATGCAATGCACAGGAAAAAAACACAAGGTTGCTCACCTTTGTATTCCATTCCCCACTTGAGTTTTACAATGACCATCTTCCCAGTCAAGTTGTTAAGAAAAGGCTTGGGATTAGCGGTGATGGTCTGCAATATTCAGTAATAAAAAAACTAATGAACGGTGCTATCATGCATGTATGCATTATATATTTTTCTACATTTACTTAAAAATAGATAGGCATGTATTTATGCAATATATATGCATACAGCATGAATATAGTATAACTATATGTGTCAAAACACACACGCGCACATACACACATGCACACACTATTTTCCTATCTTCTCATATTTCTTTATCTTGTCAATATATTGCACATTTCTAGTTGAACTGAACCATTGATGCATGGAAATGGTCATTACCAAAAATCAAATTTTTTTTTCTAATCTACATATCCCACATGATCTAAAATTTATTATTATGTTCTTTGCTTGAGAAAACTATAAAAAAACTTTTTTTATGAAAAATAAATGACCATTTGTAAGAATATTTGATGGTTGTAACCATGAATAGTTAATCTTGCTTTGATGCATGAGAAATTAAAAGCTAGTATTAATAAATTTCATGAAAGAAAAAAATCTTTGAATATTTCGTGTACACAAAAAATTGTATAAGAAAACTTGATTACTACTTCATAGAAAATTTCACCCAACCTTTCATTATCATCATCAATGAAATCTTATCTCAACACTATCGTGAACAAACATTACTCTAACCATAAGAACATTAGTTCAATCAACAAGAATACCAAATATACTTCTTTAGGATGCTTGTCAAATCACCTATCATGATGTTCAAGTAGATATCTTATTTGTACTCCATTTCCATTATAATAGCCCATCCAATTTCTATGCACAACTTCAAAGTTTCAATGCATTCAATTTGTCATGATGCAATTTGGTTTGCCTTGATAAGAAGGGTCTATATCCTATCCAAGCAACCAAATAAAATTAAAAACAAAAAAACAAAAACTTTCACAACTCAGTGCTATGACAAGCCTATTACGAGCTCATTGAGAAATCAACATCTCACCTCTTGCTTGTATCTGAGGTCGTAGAGGATCTGATCCGGCTTATAAAACTCAGATTCAACAACAACCACCCCTATGGGTCACATATGGCATTGATGTAGTTGGAATCGAGGCTTAAACCTTGTGAGCAATGATTTCAATAACACACAGTGGGAGTGTGATTGTTTTGATAACATACAGTGTGTATGTGAAGATTTGCATGGGTAATCATGGTAGCTAGTGCATAGTGGATGCACTCCTTCTAGGGGTTTACAGCTCTTTCGAACACACACACCACTAGAGTTTAGCTTTCCATGAGAAATATTTTGATACCATGAAAATCATTAAATCACACAACATAAAATAAATATAATACACTTGCTAAATAAACTCATACAAACAATGCCCTTATATAACATGTTATTTTAATTAGGGCAACTCACAAGATGAATAATCTCTATTACACTCTCGAAGTGTACCTATGTGTGCTAGGCATGCCTCAATGTGTAAGACATACAAACAATGCCCTTATCTATGTGTAAGACATGTTATAGATAGAATTAATGTTAGACAGATAGAAACATAGATAGTTTGAGAGTTATAAATATAGATAAATAGTCATATAATCAATTAGACAAATAAATAGATAAATAGATAGACAGATAGAAAGATAGCTATATAGATAAATAGATAGATAGATATACAGACAGACAGACAGATACATAGATAGATATATAGATAGATAAATAGATAGATAGACAGATAGATTGATTGAAAAATAGACAGATAAATAGATATATATATATATATATATATATAAAGTTAGATAGGTATATAGAGAGGTAGTAATTAGACAAATAGATAAATAGATAGATAGACAGATAGAAAGATAGATAGATAGATCGATCGATAGATAGATCAATCGATAGATAGATAGACAGATAGAGAGATAGATAGATAGAGAGATAGACATATAGATAGATAGATAGATAGATAGCAAGATAGCCATATAGACAGATAGATAGATATAAAAATAGCTAGATAGACATAATGATTGATAGATTGATAGATAGACAAATACAAAGATAGATTGGAAGATAGATACATAGATAGATAGATATATAAATAGTAAGATAGATAGAAAAATAGAAAAATAGATAGATAAAGAGATAGATAGATAGGAAGATATGCTGATAGATTAATAGATAGATATATTGACAAATAGATAAATAGAGAGATAGATAAATAGATAGAAAGATAAAAAGAATGACTAATAGACATATAGACTAATAGACTGATAGAAATAGACAGTTTAACAGATATATTGGAAGAGAAATAGATAGATTGATAAACAGACAGATAGATTGATAGACAAAAAGATAAATATAAAGAAAAGCAAATAGATATATCGATGGATAGATAGATAGCTGAATAGTTTTAATGATGGACTAATAGTCAAAAAGATAATTAAATAATTAGATATATAGATAGATAGATAGAAAGATAGATCGACAAATAGATACATAAACAAAAAGATAGATTGATAGATAGATAAACATATAGACAAAAAAATAGATAGATAGATATATAAACAAATAGTCAAATAGACAAATTGATGGATGCATAGATAGATAGATAGATAGACAAATAGACAAATATAGAAATAGATTGATAGACAAATACATTGATAGATTGGTTGATAGACAAAAAATCATATAAACAGATAAACAATTAGAGAAATAGATAGATTGATAAATAGACTAATAGATATATAAACAGATTGACGTATAGATAGATATATAGATATACATATAAATAAATAAAAAATGGACAGATAGATTGATAAATAGATATTTAGATAAATAGATAGATAGAGAGATAGATAGATAGACATAAAGATAGATACACTATTAGACAGATAGACATATAGATATATAGATTGACTAATATAAAGATAGACAGATATACAGATAAATGGAAAGAAAAGAAGACAAAAATATAAATAGATAGAAATATAGATAGATAAATAGAAACTTATGAAGATATATAGATAGATAGATAGAATTAAAGATAGATAAATACATAGAAATATAGATAGACAAATAGATAGATTAATAAATAGAGAAATAGATAGATTAATAAATAGAGAAATAGTTAAATTGACAGATAGATTGATAGATAGTTAGATAGAAAGATAAATAGCTATATGAATAGATAGACAAATAGACAAATAGAAAGAAAGTTAGATATACAAATAGATAGATAATCAAATAGATAATAGATTAATAAAAATATAGATTGCTAGACTGATAGATTTATTGAATGACACGGAGATAGATAGACATATATACAGAAAGATAGATTGAAAGATAGATAACATATAGAAAAATAGACAAATAGAAAGAAAGATATATAGACAAATAGATAGTTAGACAAAAAGATAGATTGACATATAGATATATAGATAGATAGATTCATTGATAAATAGATAGACAAATAGTTAGAAAGACATTTAGATAGATTTACAAATAGATAGATAGACAGATAGATATATAGGCAAATAGATAGAGATTTTGCTAGAAAGATAGACAGATAAATAGATAGATGCAAAGACAAATATGCTGATAGATAGACAGATAAATACATTGAGTAATAGATAAACAAATATACAAATACATAGATAAATAGATAGACACATAGACATATAGGCAGATTGACAAGTTGATAGACTGGTAGATACATAGATAGGCAAATTATTAAATAGAAAGCCAAATAGATAGATAGATACACATATATATTGATATACAGATAGATAGATAGATAGATAAACACATATATATCGATAGATAGATATAAAGATACATAGAAAAATAGAAAGATAGATAGTTAGATATACAGATAGATATATAGATAGATACATAGACATATAGATAGATGGATGGATAGTCAGATATACATATAGATATATAGATAAATAGATAGACAAATAAATAGATAAATAAATTGAAAATTTGAAAAATTGAAAAATTGATATACATATAGATAGACAAATAGACTATTAGACATACAAATAAATTGATAGATAGATAGTTAAACACATAGCCTAATAGCCTCATATACAACAAGATCGATTGAAATATATACATTGAGATAGATATACAAATAGAAAGATAGTCAGATAGATGTATAGATAAAGAGATAGATAAATAGATCATTAGGTAGATAGATATTTAGACATCTAGACATATAAATAGATAGATAGATATATATATAGTCTAATAGATGAATAAAGAGATTGAGAAATAGAGATAGATAGATAGATAGACAAATTGACAAATAGATAGATAGATAGATACAAAGATATATTGATGGAAAAATTGACAGATAGATAAATACACAAATAATTAGTTACATAGATAGACAAATAGATAGATAGGCAGATAAATATATAGATTGGTAAATAGAAAGAATGATAGATAGAAAGATAGATATATAGATTGGTATATTGATACATAAACTGATAGACACATAAACCCATAGACACATAGACATATAGACACATATACAGATAGACACATAGACATATAAACCCATATATAGATAGACATATACACACATAATCACATAGACACATTGACACATAGGCACATATAAACATAAACACATAGACATAGATAGATAGATAGATACAAAAAGACATAGATAGATAGGTAGACAAATAGACATATAGGTAGAAAGATAGTTAGACAAATAGAGAGATAGTTAGTTATATAGATAAACAAATAGAAAGATAAAAAGATAAAATAATAGATAGATAGTCAAATAGAAAGATAGATAGACAGATATACATTTATATATAGATAGCTAGATATATAGATAAATTGATAGACATATACATATATATAGAAAGATAGATATATAAATTTACAGATAGACAGATTGATAGATAGATAGACAAATTGATAGATAGACAAAAAATAGATAGATAGTCACACAAATAATCAGATAGCTAGATATATAGATAGATAAATAGTCAGATAGATAGATAGAAAAATAGACAGATAATTAGGAGATAGGCAGATAAAAATATATACACACACACACACATATATTTTTAGATAGAAAGAAAGATAGATATTTAGATAGATAGATAGATAGATATATAGATACATATATAGATAGATATATCGATAGATAGAAAAAGGCAGATAGATAGATAATCAAATGGTCATATAGAAATATTGATAGATAGACAAATAGTCAGATAAAGATATAGAAAGAGAGATAGATAAGCAAATTAGTAGATAGATAGTTAGACATATAGACTAATTGATAGATAGTTAGATAGACAAATAGATAGATAAACAGACAGCTAGATATACAAATAGATCGATATATAAAATATAGATAAACAAATATATTGATACATATATAGACAGATTTACATTTAGACAGATTGATTGATTGATAGATTGATAAAAAAACAATTAGATAGTTAGAGAGATAGATAGTTAGATAGTTAGGAAAATAAATAGATAGATAATTAAATAGTTAAACAAATAGATAGTTAGATATATAAATAGATATATAATAACCCATTATATAAATAGATAGATAGATAGATAGATTAACAGATAGTCATATAGATAGTTATACAAATAGATAGATATATATAAAGATAGATAAGGAGATATAAAGAATTACAGATAGAAAAATAGATATATACACACATATATAGATAAAGATATAACAAGATAGATAGATAGATAGATATACATATAAAAAAAATAGATCGATAGATAGATTGATAGATCAGAATATAGGCACATATACACATATTCAGATTGAAAGAAAGATAGATAAATAGATAAGCAAACATGTAGATAGATATATAGATAGATAGTCATTTTAATAGTTAGATAGATAGATAGATACATAGATATATAGATAGATAAAAGATAGCTAGATAGACTAATAGATAGATAAATAGATAGGTATATAGATAAACAAATAGATAGATACTTAAATAGATAGATTAATAATTAGACATATAGATAAATAGATTGATAGATAGAAAGATAATTAAATAGATAGAGATATAGATAGTTAGATAGAAAGATAGATATTTAGGCATATTAATAGATAGATACTTAGATAGTTAGGCAGATAGATAGATAGATATATAATTAGGTAAATAGTAGCTAGTTAGGCAGATAGATAGATAGATTAACAAATAGGCATATAGATAGTTAGACAAATAGATAGATATATACTTTGACAGATTGATAATTAGATAAATATATAGACAGATACATTAATATATAAAAAGAGACATTGACAAATAGTCAGATAAATGGATAAATAAATAGATAGATTAATAGATTGATAGAAATATAGACAAATAGATATAAAGATAAATAGATAAACAAACAGTTAGATCAAAGATAGATAGATAGATAGATAGATAGACAGAAAGATAGATAGAATGATAGATAGATAGATAGACATATAAAGTTATTGATTTATAGAAAGATATATAAATAGATAGGTATATTGATTGATTGATAAACTAATAAAAAAAATAGTTAGCTTGTTATACAGATAATTAGATATAAAGATAGATAGTTCGAAAGTTAGATAGATAAATATCTAGACATATAAACATTTAAAGAATATATTGATAGACAAATATAAAGATAGATAGATAAATAGAGAGATAAATCATAGATATATATATTGAAATATATATATATATATATATATATATAGACTGAATGATATAAATTGAAAATCACTAATATATAGATACACAAATAGATAGATACATAGACGGATATAAAGATTAATATATAGAGAGATAGAAATATTGATAGATAGATAAATAGATAAACAAATAGATTGATAGTTAGATAGACATACAGACAAATAGATAAATAAAGAGAAATAGAGATAAATAGATAGACAGATAATGAGATAGATAAACAGATATACATATAGATAGATAATTAGATAATCGGATATATAGTTATATAAAAAGATAAATTGTGAGATTGACTGTTATGCTAAATGTTAGAAATGTAGTTAGAGAGATAGATAGCAAGATAGATATTTAGATAGTTCAATAGATAGAGAGATAGAATGACATAAAAATTTTGAAAATTTAATAGATTTACATATAGACAGATAGATAGAAAGATAGATAGACAGATATATAAATAAACATATAGATAGATAGATAGATAGACAGACATATTGATAGATAAATATATAGACAACAGATAGACAGATAGATAGATAAATATATAGACACACACACACATATAGACAGATATATAAATAGACATATAGAAAGATAGACAGATAGATAATTAAATAGATAGATAGACTAATAGACTAATAGACTGATAGACTAATAAACTAATAGTCTAATAGACTAATAGATAGATATATTGACATAGATAGACTGATCAATTTATAGTCATATAGACAGACAGATAGATAAATAGATTCAAAGATGATAGAAAGGTAGATAGATAAATTGATAGATAGATAGATAGATAGACAACCATAAAGGTAGTGACATAGGAAAATAGGTGGATAGACAGATAGATAGACAGATAGTTAGATAGTTAGATAGATAGAAACTCAAATTGGTAGATAAAAAGATAGATAATAGATAGATACTTTGAAAAAAGTTAGATAGATGGACAAATAGACAAATAGACATATAGACTAATAGAAGGATAGACTGATAGATAGATAGATAGACATATAGAATATTTATATATAAACAGATAGACAAAAAGATATAAAGATAGATAAAAAGATAGACCACTGGATAGCTATTCAAATAGATAGATAAAAAGATATATAGATTTGTATATAGATAAATAAATAGATAGAGAGATATACAGATATGCAGATAGATACATATATAAATAGATAGATATCCATATAGATAGGTATACAAATAGAAAAATAATATTTAGACAAATAGATAGATTTACTGATAGAGAAATAGAAAAATAATATTTAGACAAATAGATAGATATACTGATAGACAAATAAAAAATACATAGATAGACCTATTGACATGAAGATTGATAGATAGAAACAAAAATAGACATGTAGACAAATAGAGAGATAGATATATTGATATTTAGATAGATACATAGATAGATAGATTGATAGACAGATATACAGATAGATTGATTGATTGAAAATTAGAATGATAGATAAATAGTCATATAGATAGATATGAAAATAAACATTAGATAGATAGATAGATAAGCACATAGGTACAAAGGTAGATAGACAAATAGTTAGATTGAAAGATTGATAGATAGTTAACAAAATAGGCAGTTAGATAGATAGAAAAATAGACAAATAGATAGATAGATAGATATATAAAAGATAGTTAAATAGATAGATAGATAAACACATAGACATATACATAAAAAGATAGAAAGATAAACAGATAGACAAATATATAGATAGATATGTAGATAGAGAAATATTTATTGATTTTTGACAAATTGACACTTAGATTGATAGCTATAGATATGGACAGTTAAATAGATAGACATATAGACAGATAGAAAGATAGATAGACAAATAGATAAAAAGAGAGATAGATATATAGTTAGACATATATGACATAAACACATATATACATATAGTAAGATAAACATATAGATAGATAGACAAATAGATAGATATATATATATATATATATATATAGATAGACACCTAGAAGGATAGATAGATAAATAGATTGATAGACACATAGATAGTTAGATAGTTAGATAGATAGACATTTTCATAGATAGATAATTAGAGAGAAAGATAGAAAATTAAATAGATATATATATATAGATAGATCAATTGATATATAGACAATTAGATAGATATTTAAATAGACAGATAGATAGTTAGTTAGTTAGTTAGATAGAAATATAAATAAAAATATTAATAGATCGATAGATCGATAGATAGATAGACAGATAGACAGACAGATAGATAGATAGATAGATAGATAAATAGATCAAAAAATATATAAGTAGAAAGATACATAGACAAATAGATATATATATATATATATAGACAGATAGTCAGATAAATAGAAAAACAAATATAGAGATAGAATGATAGAAAACATTATATTGGCAAAGGGGAAAATAAGCATATATAGACATGGATAGATAGTTAGTTAGATAGATATATAGATAGAAAGGTAGATAGACAGATAAACATTTTGTTTGATAGATAGATAGATAGATAGATGGATAGATACAAAAATTGACATATATACAGATAAATTGATAGATAGATAGTTAGACAAATATACAGATAAATAGATAAGAAGATAGATAGATAAATAGATAGACAAAAAGAGAGATATATCGGTAGTTAGATAATAATTAGATATATAAAAATATAAAGAGATAGAAAGATTGATGGATTGAGGGATAGATAGACTGTTACACACACATAGACACATAAAGAGATAAATAGATAGATAGAAACATAAATAGACATACAAATAGAGAGATAGAAACATAAATATACATACAAATAGATATATAGATACACAGGTAGATCTATAGATAGATAGATATACAAATAGATAGATATATAAATAGAAGTATAGATAGATAGACAAATAGTTAGATAAGTATATATGCTAATAAAAAGATATGTAGATCGGTAGAATGAAAGATTGATAGATATACATATTGACAGATAGATTAATAGATAGATCAATAGCCAAATAGATACATAAATAGATGGAAATATAGACATATAAATAGATATATAGATAGATAGATACACAAATAAACTAATAGACAAATAGATAGGTAGATAGGTAGATAGGTAGATAGACAGATAGACATATAGACGTATAGACATATAGATAGATATATACATACATACATAGATAGTTAGATAGATAGATAAAGAAATAGATAGATAGACAATTAGATATATAAATAGATCGACAGAATGATAGATAGATAGGTAGACTAATAGACAGATAAATATATAGAGAGTTATAAAAATAGACAGAAAGACATTTAGACTAATAGAAAGATGGACAGATAGATAGATATTTAAATAGAAAGATAGATAAATAGATTGATACATAGATAGACAATTGAAAGATAGACTAGTAAACTGATAGATATATAGATAGACTGTTAGATAGATAGATATACTGATAGATAGATAAATATACTAATAGATAGATAGACTCATAGATTAATAGACAGAAAGAATGAAAGATAGAAAGATAGTTAGATAGATAAAAAAATTAACAAATAGACAGTTAGAATGTTATAAAGTTAGATAGTTAGACAGATAAATAAAGAGACATATAGATAGATAGTTTGATTAATACCTAGATATAACACACACACACACACACACACACATATATATATATATAGACATATAGACAGGAAGATAGAAATATAGATGGATAGATATATAGATAGATAGATTGATACATATAAAGATATATATATATATATATATATATATATAGATAAATAAATACACATGTTGATAAATAAATAGATAGATATGATAGATACACATAAATTTAAATAGATAAATAGATACATAGACCGATAGGTATATAGATATATTGATAGATAGATAGACAGACATATAGATAGTTAGACATATAGATAGATACATAGATAAATAGAAAATAGATAGGCAAATATAAAGATAGTCACATAGGTAGATACATAGATAGGAAAATATACATATAGATAGATAGACAAATAGACAGATAGCCAGATATATTGATTAATAGATATACATATAGATAGATTGATAGTTATATAGACTGATATATAGATTAATAAAAAGTTAGATAAACATATAGATAGATAGATATATATATATATATATATATATATATATATATCCAAACAAATAGACTAATAGATAGATAGATAGATAGATAGACAGATGGATAGATAGATAGATAGAAAAATAGATAGATATACATATAAATAGTTAGACAGATAGATATATTAACAAATAGATATATATATATATATATATAATTATATTGATAGATAAATAAGAAGACTGATAGATTAAAAGATAGTTATATATTTATACACATCGATAGATAGATTATTAGATAGTTAGATACTTAGATAGTTAGACAAATGGACAGATAGAGAGATACATAGATAGACAGTTTTTCAGATTGACCTATTGAAAGATAAATGGATAGATAAATACATAGACAGATATGCTAGAGTATGCCCTAAAAGGCAATCATTAGATGATTTTTTTGGTACTTATGTATCATATCTTTTATGTAAATAGTCATCATTTTATCATTATAATATTTATTTAGATTTGTGCAAATATTAGATTAATATAATAATGCCCTAAAGTGATATTTTCTATGGAATACTACTCTAAATTTTCCAAAGTCGAGTATTAATATTTAAGAAAAATATTAATACATTAAGACTAGTATGAAGGTTAACTAATAAGAGATATTATGTTAACAAATGAGTATATGTTAGATAACAAAAATTGAACAGACCTACTTTGAGAATGGTGCTTGGATTGTTATACATGTGTCATACATATCCTCATAGTGATTATTATTATTGATTGTCATTTGACCTGAAGTCACTATAATTCCCTACATAAGCAGGTCTATACTTTAGATTCAATAAATGCTACCTATAACAAGGATGGTTATAAAGTTGTTTACTGGGTATATAATAAATTGTGTATAAAGATGTGATTTATGTTGATGGAATTTGTCCCTTCTATATAATGGAAATAATATCAGTTGACCCCTTGATTGAGTAGGACAACTAAAATACATGGCCATGCTCAAATAAGTCAAAATGAGATTATAACTTAATTGTTTAAGTTACTTTATTCAAAGATTAAGAAACATACAGATTGATGTGAAGATGACATGATCCGTGCCACATATATCAATCTAGATATCATGCGAAATGGACTAAGTAATACAATAAAATAAGTCACGAAATTAGGATACATCGAATCTATTATATTTTCAACACTTTGGGTGCGATGATGTATTGCTAAATGCTGCTAATTGCTTGTTAATTTAAAATAAGATTTTAAAGTCACCTTAAACGTTATGAAAATGTATTTATATTTGAGGTCCATTTTATTTTAGATAGATAAAAATAAATTGGGCCTAATCTTAAGTATGAAATTAGTTTTAAATCTTAAGGTAATTGAATTAAAGAGTTTGGTCCAATTAGTAGATGTTTGGAGTTTCGAACTTTAAAATGGACCCAAATTTAAAGCCCACGTTTCTTTCTTTTATTTAATGACACAACCTTTTAGAAATATGTGTCATTAATGACACGTCCTTTTACTAAATGACACTTACTTTAAATAAATGAAACATCCTTTTTTGTAAATGACACATCATTTTAGAAAGGTGTGTGAAAAAAAACCAAAGGTTTTATATTATGGGAGAGATAAAAAAATAAAGAAATAAAAAAGATAAGTTTATGTGGATAATGCTAGAAGCATGGACACTTGAGTGTGCTAGGATTCAACTGAACCATTTGGATTCAAAAGTTATTTTTTCTACACTTTAATTAGTAACATCCATGTCCAATGTTTAATTGTATTCACTTGGATCATTGTTTAGTTCCTAGTCCACAACAAAATTATGAAATGAAAATTACTAGAACCCTAACAAGATAGACATATAGAAAGATAGATAGTTAAAGAGATAGATATATAGATAGGTAGATTGATTGATATATAGATAGATAGACATATAGATAGGTAGATAGAAAAATAGATAGCTTGATAGTGATAAAAGTAGAAAAGCAGATAGACAGATAGATAGATAAAAAAATAAATAGATAGTTAGATATATAGATAGATAGAAAGGTAGACAGATCAATATACATATAGATAAAAAGATAGATAGACATGTAGATAGGTCGATATTCAGATAGTTAGATAGATAGATAGACAGTTATACAAAAAGACAAATAGATAGATATACAGATAGACAGAGAGATAAATAGATAGAAAGACACATAGATGGATTATAGATAGATAGACAGATAGATACATTGATAAATAGATAGTCAAATAGATATATAGATATATAGACAGATAAAGACAACTAGAAAGATAGAAAAAAAGATAGATAGGCATATAGACAGATAGATATATAGACACGGATAGATATATAGATACATAGTTGATAGATAGTAAAATTGTTATATATACATATAGATAGATATAGATAGCTATAGATAGATATATAGATAGGCAGATAAACAAAAAGACAAATAGATAGAAACATAGATAGATAGATAGACATATATACAAATAGATATATTGACAAATAGACAGACAAATAGATAGACATATAAACTAATAGAGTAATAGATAAATAGGCAGAAAGAAAAATAGATAGGTAGATAGATAGATAGGTAGATAGATAGATAGATAGAAAGATTGACAGATAGACAAATATATAGATAGATAGATAGATCGAAAGATATATAGATAGATAGATCGATAGGTAGATTGATAGATAGATATACAAAAATATAGATAGTCAGATATATAAAAATATAGATAGAGTGAAAGATAGATAGGTATAAAGATAAATAGGTAGATAGATAAATGCACAGATAAAGAGATAGAAAAAAAAGACAAATTAGAAGATAGGTAGATAGGAAGATAGGAAAATAGATAGATAGACAAATATACTGGTAGTCAAATAGATAGATTGTTAGATTGACAAATAGTCAGATAGATATATAAACAAATAGAAAGATCGAAAGATCGATCGATAGATAGATAAATAGATAGACAAATAGATAGATAGATAGATAGATACACATATAGATAGACAGATACATAGATAGATAGACTTTTAGACTTATAGACTATTAGACTGATAGATAAAAATATAGTTAGAAAGATAGATATATAAATAGATAAACATATTGACACTTAAATAGTTAGATAGTTAGACAGATAGATAGATAGATAGACAAATAGACAGATAGATAGATAGATAGATAGAGAGTTAGAAAGATAGATAGATATAGAGAAGAAAGATATATTTACAGGATAAAAGAAAGATAGACAATAGATATATAGACTGATCAGATAGACAGACAGATAACCATATATACATATAGACAATATATAGATAGGGAGATAGAAAAATAAATATATACATAGATAGATTAATAGACAGATAGATAGATAAATAAATATACAGATAAATAGATAAATAGATAGATAGATAGATAGACTTATGCTATAAAGACTAATAGGCAGAAATATAGTTAGAAAGTTATATAGTTATAGAATTAATAGATAGATAATTAGATAGATAGATGATTAAATAGTTAGATAGATAAATAGATTGATATATTGATAAATTGATAGATAAACATATAAACAGATAGATTGATAGATACATAGACATAAAGACATTTACCCATATACCCATATAGATAGATAAACATATAGACATACAAATAGATATATTTATAGATATATAAACACATAAATATATATAGACATATAGATAGATAGATAGACATATATATTGATAGACAGATAAACCTATAAAGAAATAGATAGATATACAGATTGATAGAAAGACACAAAGAGAGATAGACAGATAAACATATAAACAAATAGACATATATAAAGATAGATTGAAAGGCACATAAATAAGTAGATAAATAGACATATAGAATAATAGTCTGGTAGATTGGTTGACAAATAGATAGACACACAGACAGATAGACAGACAGATAGATAGATAGATAGATAAACATATATAGAGATAGAGAGATAGATAGATAGATAGATATACAAATAGACCGATAGATTGAAATATTATAGATAGATAGAAAGATAGACAAATATATATATATATATAGACTGATAGAAAGATATATAGATAGATAAATAGATAGATTGATAGATAGAAAATATATTGATAGGCATATTAATAGACATATAAATAAATATATAGAAAGAAAGATAGATAGATAGATAGATAGACATATAGGCAAATAGATAGATAGAAATATAGATAGATAGATAGACATATAGATAAGATAAGTACTTAGACAAATAGGCAGATAGATAGATATACAGACAAATAGATAGATAGATAGATATCTAGACAGATAATTAGATAGATAGATACACATATAAACATCTAGATAGAGAGATAGAAAGAATGATAGATAGAATCATAGATAGAATCATAGATAAATAGATAGATAGATAAAAAAATAGATAGATCGATAGATAGATAGACACATTGATATATTAATAAAAAGATATGTAGATAGATAGAAAGATATAGGTAGAAAGATAGATTAGATAATCATACAGATATATAGATTGATATATTAATTCCTACATTAATAGATAGATAAAGAGATAAATAAAGAGATAGATAGATATAGTGATAGACAATTAGATATAAAGACAATTTGATAGATAAATAGATATATAGACAAAAAGATATCCAAAAATTTAGATAGATAAAGAGATAGAAAGATATACATATAGACAGATAGAAAGATAGATATATAGATAGATAGCTAGATAGAAAAATAGATAGATAGATAGAAAGATAGTAAGATATAAAGATAAACAATATACAAATATATTTATAGATAGATAGAAAGATAGAATGATTGATAGATAGATATCAAAATAGTTAGAAGGATAGATAGATATATACATAGATACACATATTAACTTATATAAAGATAGATAGATAAATAGATAGAAAGATAGATAGATAATAGATAGATAGATAGATAGAAAGATAGATAGATATATAGACATAAAAACATAAAAAAAGATAGACAGATAAACAATAAGATAGATAGATAGAGAAATTGATACATAAAGAGATAAACTATAGAAGGTTAGATAGACTGATAGATAGAACAATTGTTAAATAGTTTAACAAATAGACATATACATAGTAGACAAATTGACAAATATAAAGAGAGGTAGATAAATAGATACTTAGATTTATAGATTGACTAATTTAGAGATACACATATAGATAGATAGACAGATAGACATATAGATAGATATATAGGTAGAAAGATATAAACTAAGAAAGAAAGATAGATTGACAAATAAATTGATAAATACACAAAAAGTAAGATGCACAGATAGATTAATAGATAGATAAACATATTGATATACATAAAAAATATAGAAAGATAGACATATAGATAGATAGAAAAATAAATAAATATAAAGATAGACAGATATATAGATAAATAGATAGAGAGACATATAGACAGATCAATAAGTATACAAATAGATAGATATATATATATATATATATATAGTCAAATAGATAGATTTTACAGATAGTCAAATAGACAATTAGATAGATAGCTAGTAAGATAAATAGCCATATAAACACACATATATATATATATATAGAGGTAAAAAGATGGAAAAAATTGATAGATAGATAGATAGGTAGATTGATAAATAGACAAATAGATAGATAAATAGATATATAGATTGATAGATAAATAGATAGACATGTAGATAGATATATAGATAGATATATAGATAGATATATATAAAGATCTATAACTTCACAAATAGATAGATAGAGAGAAATAGAGATAGACACATATAGATATAGATTGATAAACATATTTATATAGATAGAGTGAAAATTATTCACAAATAAACATATAAAAAGAAAGATAGATAGATATATATATATATATATAGATAGATAGATAGATTGATTGATTGATTTATAGATAGATAGATACATACATAGATAGATAGATATTTAGACATGAACACAAATTGGCATATAGGTAGATATGCAGATAGACACATAGATATATAGATAGATAGCTATATATATAGATAGATAAATTGTCATATATTCTAATACATAGAAAAATAGATAAATAAATAATTAAATAGATAAATACATAGATAGATAGATAGATAAATACATAAATAGATAAATATATAGGCAGAAATTTTTAGAAATAGACTGATAGATAGAAAGACAACTAGCTAGACAAAAATATAAATAGAAGATAAAAATTTTAGATAGTTAGATAGGTAGACTGATAGATAGATTGGCTTATTGATTGATAGACAGATAGATAGATATACTTATAGAAATATAAACAAATAGATAGATAGATAGACAAATAGATTATAGACAAATATTTAGATATACATATAGATAAATCGACTGACAGATAGAAAGATTGATAGGTAGATTAATAGATAAATATATAGATACATAGATAAATAGATATAGATATAGATAGTAAGGTATATAAATAGATAGATAGAAAAACATATAGATAGATTGATAGACATATATTCATATAGATAGATAGGTATTTAGGCAGATAAAAAGATAGATAGATAGATTGCCAAAAAGGCTGATAGATAGATAGATAAACACATAGAAAGATTGGAAAATAGATTGATAGACTAATGAATAATACACTAATAAACAAAACACATATAGATTGTTAGACAGATATGTAAATAAAAAGTAAGATCTCTAGATAGATAGTTAGATATATAGATACATAGATTTATAGATTGATAGATTTATAGATACATAGATAGATTTATTTATTGAAAATTATATACATATACAAATAGTCTGGTAGATAGATAGATAGACAGATAGACAAAAAGATAGAAAAAGAATTGATAGATAGATAAATAGACAAATACTCAAATAGTAGAGATATATAGCCAGATAGACATGTAGTTAGATATATAGGTAGATAAACACATATACAAGTAGATATAAATATAAATAGATAAATAAATAGTCAAATATATATATATATAGATAGATAAACTAATAGACTGATAGATAATTAGATAGATCGATAGATAGACAAATAAATAGATATATATATTGACATATAGATAGATAGAAAGATATATAAATATAAATAAAGATATATAGATAGATATAGAAATAGACATATATACAAATAAATAGATAAACAAAGAGAAAGATAGAAAACTAGAATTATAGATAAATAAATAGATAGATAGACAGATAGTCAGATAGATATATAGACAAATATATCGTTAGACTGATATATAGATAGATAGATAAATAAATAGTTTGATAGACAAAAAGACATTTAGACATTTAGTCAGATGGCTATATAGATTTATAAATAGATAATTACACAAATAGATAGATAGACTCATAGAAACATATATATATATATAGTTAGACACATAGATAGATAGATATATAGGCAGATAAACAGATAGATAGATAGATAGATTAATAGATAGATATATAGATAGATAGATAAACATATAGATAGAAAGATATATAAACAAATAGACATATAGATAGATAAATAGATATACACATAGTTAGATATACAGATAGATAGTTAGACATATAAATAAATAGATAGATGGATAAATAGATTAATAGATAGATAGATAGACAAATAGATAGATAAATAGATAGATAGATAGAAATATAGATAGATATATAGACATAGTGACAGATAGACAGATAGATAGATATACAGATAAACAGATAGACAGATAGCCAGAGAGAGATTGAGAAATAAAGAGATAGACATAAATATATGGAGAAAGATTGAGAGATAGATAGTGAGACAGAGAGATTGATAGAATGATAGACTATTACATAGATAGATAGAGAATAGACATATAGAAAGATATACGGATAGACATATAGATAGGTAAACATATAGATAGATAGACAAATATCTTGGTAGGTAGGTAGTTAGGTAGTTAGGTAGAGAGATAGTGAGATATATAGTTAGAGAGAAAGAGAGGAAGAGAGATAGAGGGAAAAAATATATAGATAAAGAGAGATAGAGAAATAGAGAGATAGGGATATGAAGAGATAGAGATATATATATATATATATATATATATATATATATATATATATAGAGTGAATGAGTGAATGAGATAGAAAGAGAGATACAGATATAATGAGATAGATTGATAGAAAGAAAATATATAAAGAGATAGATATATAGATAGATGAAGAGATAGATATATAGATATATTGACACATTGACAGACTAATAGACTAACAAGCTAATAGACTAATAGATTTAAAGACTGACGGAATGATAGACAAATAGATAAATAGAAATGCAAATTGTAGATACACATATAGATTAAGAGACAGATAGACAAATAGAAAGAGAGATTTATAGAAATATAGATAGAGAGATAGATAGATAGATAGATAGATAGATAGTCAAAAGACATATATAGACAGATAGACAAATAGACAAATAGATTTATAAATAGAAATACATATAGATATACAATTTAACAAAAATATAGATAAATAGAGTAGTAGATAGATAGACATTTTGACAAATAGATAGATATAAAGATAGATAGATTGATTGATACATAGATAGATATATAGATATATAAATAAAAAAATAAAAAGATAGACAAATAGACATATAATAGATAAACAGATATACAGATAAACAGATAGATAGATAACTAGAAAAAGAGTTAGATAGATAGATAGATAGACAGACAGATAGATAGACAGACAGATAGATAGATAGACAGACAGATAGATACATACATAGATACATAGATAGATAGATAGTTAGATAGAAAAATAGAGAAAATGAGAGATAGAGAGATAAAAAGATAGATGGAAATACATATAGAAAAATAGAAAGATATATAGAGAGATAGATAGATAGATATCATGGTATGTATGTAGCTAGATAGTTAGGT
Organism: Sapria himalayana; assembly: GCA_029783825.1. Lineage (NCBI taxonomy): Eukaryota > Viridiplantae > Streptophyta > Magnoliopsida > Malpighiales > Rafflesiaceae > Sapria > Sapria himalayana. The sequence goes on along the minus strand of JAREIK010004629.1, from coordinate 3,046 downwards.
AAGTAGGTGGAGGGACAGAGAGATAGAGAGGTAGAGAGATAGAAAAGTATGAGATAGAGAAAAAGAGAGATAGAGACATTGAGAGATAGAGAGATATAGAGATAAAGAGATAGAAAGATAGAGATATACAGATATAAAGAGATAGAGAGATATAGATATTTATAGATAGAGAAATAGAAAGATAGGATGATTATTAAAAAGGGAGATAGGTATATAGAAAGATAAAGTGATATAGAGATAAAGATATGGATAGATAGAGAGAGAAATAGATAGAGAGAAAGAGAGATAAAAAAGATTTAGAGATAGATAGATAGATAAAGATATAGATAAATAAAGAGATAAAGAGATAGAGAGAGATAGAGTGATAGAAAGATATTGAGATAGAGAGATAGTTAGATAAAGAAATAGATAAAAAGATAGATAGATAGATAGACACATAGACAGACAGACAAATAGACAAATATACAATTTGACAAATTGACAAACTGATAGACAAATAGACTATTCGATAAATTGACAAACTGATAGACTGGCAAACTGACATTTTGTTTGATAGACATATTGTTAGATAGATTGATAAACATATAGATATTAGATAGATAGATAGATAAATAGATAAATCGATAGAAAAATTGATAGAAAATTAATAGATAAATTGATTAATAGACAAATAGATAAGCAGATAGATGTATATATAAATATACAAATATATAGAGAGATAGATACACAGATAGATAAATAGATATATAGATAGATAGATAAACAAATAGATAGATAGATATAATGATAGATAAAAATATAGATAGATATATTGATATATAGATAATTTGATAGAAAAATAGATATATAATTATTTAGATAGATTGATAGAATGATTTATTGATAGATTGAAAGTTCAATAGATTGAAAGATTGATAGAAAGATTGATAGATAGATAGATAGGTAAATAGATAGATAGATTTATCAGATAGATAGAATGATAGAAATTTTTACAAATAAATAAACAAATAGATATACAGATAGATAGAATAATAGATAGATAGATAGATAGACAGACATATAGATATATATATATATATATATAGATAGATAGATAGATAGATAGATACAAACAAAGATAAATAGAAAGATAGATAATTAGATAGATAGATTGACAGATATATTCTCATTTAAATAGAAATATTAATAGACAAGTATATATATAGATAGATACACATTGATAGATAGAAAGATAGATAAATAAATAGATAGGTAGATAGTTTGATAGATAGAATGATAGATAGAATGATAGATAGATAGATAGACGAATAGATAGATATAAAGATAGATAAATATATAGAGAGATAGATAGAAAAATAAATAGATAAAAAGATAGACATATAGATAAATATATAGATAGAGATACAGATAAATTTATATATATATATATATATATATAAATAGATAGTTAAAGAGATAGACAGATAGATTTATAGATTAATATATAGAAAGATAGATAAATAAAAAAATAGATAGACTGATAGATAGATAGATACACAGATAGATAGACAAAAACATAGAAAGATAGATAGATATATAGATAGATATGTAGGTAGATAAATAGATAGATAGATAGACATATAAATAAATAGATAAATAGACAGATATATCGACAAAAAGATCGACAAATAGATAGATAGATAGATATGTAGCCAGATAGATAGAAAGATAGAAAGATATTTAGAAATATATATAAATAGATAGATAGATATATAGATAGATAGATAGACAGATATAAGATAGATAGATAAACAAGTAGATAGATAGATAGATAGTCAAATAGATAGACAGATAGATAGATAGATAGTCAAATAGATAGACAGATAGATAGATAGACAAATAGATAGAAAAAAAATAGATAAATAGATAGATAGATTAAGAGATATATAGATAGAAAATTAGATAGATAGATTTATTGATAGATAGATAAATTGATTGATTGAATGATTGATAGTTTGGTTGTTATATAGAATAAAGAAAATTAAACTATAGATTGATAGACATAAAGACAGACATATAGATCGATAGATAGATATATAGATATATTAATATATATATAGATTGAAGGATAGACAGATACACAAATACATAGACATGAATATTTACAAATAAGTAGTATGTTGGTTAGTAGAATTATAGATTGATAGATATACATATTGACAGGTAGATGAATAGATAGACAAATATATAGGCAGAAAAAAAATAGAAAAATAGATATATTGATAGATAAATATATAGGCAGATAGATAGATATATATTTATATATAGATAGACTCATTGATTAATTGAAAGATTAATAAACAGATTAATAGATAGATTTATACACAAATTAAGAGATAAATTTATAGATGGACAAACAGATAGACAGTTAGATAGATAGATAGATAGATAAATAAATAGATAAGTAGTTAGATAGATAGATAGCCAAATTGATAGATAGATAGATAGAATAATAAAAAGACAGATAGAGAGAAAGATTAGACAAATAGTAAAATAGACAGATAGATATATAAATAAAAGAGAGAGAGATAGATAGATAGATAGATAGATAAATAGATAATTAGATAGATCAACAAATAGATAGACAGATAGATAGTAAACAAGAAATTGGAAGATAGTTAGATAGACAAACAAATAGATAGATAGATAAATTAGTAGAAAAATACATAGATAGACAGACCGATAGATAGATAGAAATTAATATATATATATATATACAAATAGGCAGATAGATAAATAGACAAACATAGATATTTTATAGATAGATAGATAGACAGGTAGATAGATAAATAGACAAACAGATATATAGATATATAGATAGATAGATAGATAGACAAATAGATAGATAGATAGAAATATAGAAAGATAGACATATATATAAACAAATTTTAATAGATTTATTGATAGATTGAAAAATTATAGATAGACATATAGATAGATAGATAGATAAACATATACACAAATATAAAGATAGATAGATTGACTGATTGATATATAGATAGATAGA